>JAJGRW010000656.1:148468-214572 GCA_025461045.1 Carex parvula | reverse complement strand
AAATTAGAAGGTAGCGGTAGCGGGTTTGAACTTAGAAGGGTAGCGAGTAGCGCTAATTATAATTTGGGTAGGCAGATTTATTTGGGCTGGCCTGGCCAGGGGTAGGCAGATGTAATTTTCAGGATAGTCAAGATTCTTTTTTGAACCTGGTCCAAATTAATTTTTTTTCCAGAGGTAGGCAACTGCCTACCCCTGTTGTAAGCTATCTTCGCTCTTGGATGGTGTGTGTCTTATCTTTTGCCCTTCTCTTCACTTTCACCTTTATCTTCCAAATCCCAATCTCATCCCCATCCCTATTTGCTTCTCGCTGAAGCCTTTTCCTTGTCTGTATTGTTTCCCCAATCTAAATCTCTACCTGACAGAATCACCACTTCTACTAACTTCCTCAGCAACATCAATTTTGAGGACTATTTGGGAAATTAAGAGGCCACTTCAGCAATCTAGGTGTGATGTGCTCCGAGAGGAGTTGGTGTGCACAACTCTAAAAGGTTATCGGATTGGCTTCAAATGATTAATCCAAACCGTTGAAATCCATCTACTTCATGAGTAATGAATGTACATATAAAATTTTAAAAGTTTCGAATTCATTTAGAATAAGGTCAAGCGTACAAAAACGTGATGAAAAATGAATACATAAAACAACTTATAAAATGTTTATTATTTGACCACTTGACTTTTACTAAATAAATTCGAAAATTCCAAAAAATTTCAGATATATGCATCACTGATACATTAGATGAATTTCAATGGTTTGAATTCATCGTTTGAAGACAATTCAATAGACTACTGAAGTTGTGCTCACCATCCCCTCTTGATGAGCACATCAAGAATTAAATAGTTTAAAATAGATAACTCATATACATTTTACAAAGGCGCAATCCAACTCAACTATTAAATAATTTTTCAGCGCCTTTCAAGAATTTGGATAATAGTTGTTTATAATGTAATTTATATATAATGAAATCATATAATATATTTAGAAAAAATAATAATAAAATTCCCATACAATATCATATATAATATGAGATAAATATAGTATTAGTAAAATGTATCAATTCAGAAAGGCGCTGAAAAGAAAGAAAGGTATAATTAGATTAATATTATGTAAAAAGCATGTTGTTAGTTTCAATTAGTCTGATCATGGAAGGTGTATTAACGCTTGATGGTGGATACCAGTTGGGATCATGATTCAAGCAAGAAACAGAGGTAGGAAAATTAAGGTTAGTGAATTTCACCACCGTGCAATTCAAGAGCCAAGCAGATGAGATGGGTTGTTTGTCTGTTAGAGAGCTCCTTCGATATATTGTTGGTTTCAAGCCATCAGATAAAATTGGATGTTTGGATTTTTATTCGCAAGAAGATTAAACTTGTTTTATCCAATTGGATGGTTTGGATTTTTATAAAAATTGGATGGTTTTGCGATTAAATTGTTGAAACAAGAAGATTATTTCCCCTTACAACAACTATGATATGTTTGTTAGCCATATCATATTCTTGTTTAGTACACATGAGGTTGGGTACAGATATGCAATTTTTTGTAACACAGGAGAATTTCTCAATTTCTTTTTTGTATATTTGTATTTTTTTTATCAGATGCTTCAGTCTAGATTCACATTGTCATTAGAGATATAGAAACAATGTTCTTTTCTTGTGTGGTTTACAACCCAAGTTTTCCTTTTAACTGAAGAGCTTACAACTCTTTTACCGGGTTTAGCCGTTTTAAATGTGTTTGTCCTGTATTAAATTGATTTTACAAGATACTATTTGCCTGATTTGGAGGATCGTTGTTATAACTGAGAGGTTATAAAGAAACGTTTTTGCCATGGTTTACATCATCAACAATAATTAAAAATCTTGTCTTTTGTTCATTGAGGCATTTGTCATACAGTTTATGGCTATCCATCCGTACAAAGAATGTAGCCATATAGAGCCAAAAGGTTAGTTGTTTTGCATGAGATAGGTGTTAAGAAGGATCAACGTTTATAGTCTTAGTTTCAAAATTGATTAACCGTGTCGGTATAAGTATAAAGTGATTCTACAATAACATTATCAATCATAGGAAAACTAAGCCTTTAAAACTGAGAATTAATACCGTTAAAGAGATTATTTAAAATATGAAGAATTAATACCGTTAAAGATTATTTGAAGTAGTCAAATGAAAGCGAGCAAAAAGAAAAATAACAGGAATATGGACTAGGCCTTTAGACAGCCCAATTGAAAAAGCGTAAGAAGTGAGAACCAAATTTATCAATTTAGTTCATAACAGCTGTTGTGTTTGTTACAGGGAGCAAAAGTATGATTTCTTTTTTATTCTCTAATGCAGTATGCTCGAGGCCTTTATCTTGTTAAATTTTGTTTTTAAGTTGAGATAATGAGATGTATTTGGTTCTAGTGTAGATTGGTTTCTTCGTCATGTGTGTGTGGAGTGTTATACTTTTTAACAGTTTTGTGTGTGGTTCTCTATTTGCATGTGTAATTGTGATTTTTAAGTGACTATTTCAAAATTTTGAATAAAATTAGCGAAATAACTAGACTGAGTTATTTTTTTTAAGTACAACTAACTTCAAACTAATACATGAAAATTGGAATTCTTTTTTTTACTTTTTAGTTCTTCAGTTTGAGTAATTTATATTATCTAGTTTTATTACTTTTTAGTTCTTTAGTTTTTAACGGGATATAAGGGGAGAAATTTGGGTCCGATGGGCATCGGGACCCAAAGTGAGTTCGACGGGTTCGCTTACCGTCCGATCTGTTTTAGGATTCGCGCCTGCAACTTTCGCGTTTGCTTTAAAATTCATGCACACGAATCTTAAAGTGGATCGGACGGTCCTGAAACCCATCGGACCCAAGCCTTTCTCGGATATAAGACATTGGATTCCGAATTGGCAAAAGGTAATTTAGGTTAGCTGCCAAAATTTAGTGTCAAAATAATGCATATTAAAAGCAAACAATTGAGGGTGATTTAGGTCAGCCGCCACATCCTCCCCCATCCCACTTCATTCACCTCTCTTACACCTAACTCGATCCTTTTCTACTTCTTGTAGGTCTTCTTCTCGACACAATACCTCTTTCTCTCTCAGTACTACCTCCTCGAGCGGAGAGGAGAATGAGAGAGAGGGGAGGGAATGGAGCCAACCTGACCGAGAACGGTATTGTCGGACCTCGAAGCGTAGAGTTCCATCTCGATCAGAAAGCACTGGTGAGTAGATTTGATCGTTGTCGGAGTGCAGTGGTAGTCGAAGAAGCGGTTCCGATCGTGAAGCGAGATGGAGATTAAATTATAAAATTGAGTATGAACATAAATATTTACTCTTATATTATATGAGGAGATATAATTTCTGATTTTGTAAATAAATTTTTCTTATTAATATATTTAAGTGGCAATTTTAACCACTAACTATAAAATAAAATAAAATAAAATAAAAAAAGCAAACAATTCACATAGACAAATTTAAGAGAGAATTATTTAAATAGTTTCAGCCGAAATCTGTAGCTTTATAGAAGTTGGTTTGAGGAATAAAAGTTATTTTATTGAAAAATTTGATATCTGATGAGTCATATTGTTTTGTTAATAAATTTTTGTAAGACATAATTAATTTTTTATTATTATTCATGTTGTTTTCTAACAAAAGTAGAGAGCAAACACATCAAAAGCAAAAGAGTATATTTGAAGTAAAAAATACGGGGTACTAGACACAATTATTACATTATTAGTTCACACAAGAAACGACAATTAATTAGCAGCTAATGATCTCGTGGAGTGAACTGTGGATCTTGCTCCCACAGCTGTGAGATTCTCCATTAAAGTAAACAATTTATAAAACAAAGATCGATGTTGTAAATATTAAATCGTACCTGTATCTGTATGAAACCATGCATGCATGTCATGTGCTACAAGAAATGTGAAGTAATGATAGAAATTGCTAGTAGAGCAATAAATCAATTATACAGAAAATATGTCATTATATATAAAACTAAAATCTATATACTCACATTTTGTTTTATAGTATTGCTTGATTATTCAACAACTAACAGCTTAACTAAACAATTTTAACAATTCTTCCTTAATGAAGTAAAATTTTAAATATATAAAAAAATAAAAAAAGTTGTTAACCATCGATATTTGTCGATATTCCATTAGATCGATTTAAATTTTGTACTGTAAAAATTTAAATGGTTTATGAACAGTGAAATTAACTTGCATTAAGTTAATTTGATCATGTTACATGCATCACTCACAGTGAATTTAAATGGTTTATGAAAAGTGAATAATTTGACGACTGTTATGAGATTATTATTCTAACCATTTTTAGAAGCTTTATTCTGATCATAAGATCCTGAGGGATAAAAAGGTTGATTTTTCAGGCTAAAGTTATATTTACAAGTTATATTGACGACTGTTATGAGATTATTATTCTAACCATTTTTAGAAGCTTAATTCTGATCATAAGATCCTGAGGGATAAAAAGGTTGATTTTTCAGATTTTATTGCTAGAGGTTGGCACGAGTATCACTAGGTCTTGTATTCATGCCATAAATGATTCCAAGTTTCGAACTATCATGCAACTTCAATTAGAATGTATTCATAGTCTCTTCGCTGATGTAAATTGGATTTTTAGCAAACTCTATCAGTTTGGACATATATAATTTTTCAATTTTTTTTGTTGCTCGTAGACCATGAATCCAATTAAATGATCTAAATATACAAAGTGATTTCAAGATCTCAATTTAAAAACTTGTTCAATAATACAAAAAAATTGAAAAATAGAAGTTAAATCAATATTACCTATAACCAAGGTTAACAACCTGGCAGCAAATAATGAAGAAATGACTAGATATGTTAAAATTTTGATGGATTACAATTACAACAAAGGTTTTCTTAGGAAGAAATAAAAGCCATTGCTTTAATTTTTCCTCGTGAGTTGATAAAGCTCTCCGAGATATATATGATTTTTATAATAATTATATTTTTCCAAAAAATTTGGGAGTAGATTGTAGAAACATAATTGTACAACTTTCTCTCTGCTCTAGATCTTTGTCTTTGCTTTCTCCATTATTGTACTTTTTGAGTAGTTAAGTTGCAACTTGTATTTATATATGTTACATTTCTTGTATTTGCTAGTTTTTGGACAAAAGAAGTAGCTCTCCTATGTCAACACTCCACGTGAAAGCACTAGCAGTCTAGCACTCAGAGCGAATATTTATTTTCCCAAACTTTCTCTCTCCTCTCTCTCTCTCTCTCTCCTCGGTCTACACTCCACGTGAAAGCTTTCATTCACTTTACACAACAGAACTAACAAAAATGGATTATATATAAAACCACTTGTAACTTATTTAAACTTCACATGTGGACTAACCTCTTGATTGTTCCTGATATCATTTTTTTTTACAAAGCACAACAAATTATTTAGTAGTATAATTGGCTAATATAAAGTATTTTGGAAAGAAAAATAAAATTTTCCACAACTAATTCTATGATACAACCAAATATTCATTTCAGAATGTTCTCACTTTATCAAAAGTGGATTCCCATCCTCGTCTAATACCATATCTTTGTTGGTCCCTAGCAGCACCTAGAGAGGGGTGAATATGGAGTCTTTAAAATTTTAACTCTTAGCGTATATATATAGGATTTTGCTAATATGCTACGCGTAGCATAGAGCCCCTCCGTGCTACGGCTCAATTTTTGAGTTTTTAAAATCCTAACGGTCGATCTGAACCGTTCAACATGATCTCCATATGAAAATGTACTTGCAAACCAAATTTTACATTTTGTAGAATTTTTTTACTATTTATTAAGCCACTTTTAAAATCGCTGATCCAATGATCCAGAAAAGTTTACTGTTGTGTACAAATTAGTGTTTTTTCAAAGTAGCTTAATAAATAGTAAAAAAATTCTAAAAAATGTAAAATTTGGTTTGCAAGTACATATTCATATGGAGATAATGTTGAACGGTTCGGATCGACCGTTAGGATTTTGAAAACTAAAAAATTGAGCCGTAGCACGGAGGGGCTCTATGCTACGCGTAGCACCGTAGCACTGTCCTATATATATATATATATATATATATATATATATATATATGAGATGGGCTATTATACTTCGCGAAGTAAAACCCCCGTTTACTTCACGCTCATATTTTCATTTTGAAAATCCAAACAACCGATCCGAACCGTTCAACATGTTCTAAATATTGAAATGTGCTTGGAGACTAAATTTTACATTTTTGGAATTTTTTTCCTATTTATTAAGCCACTTTGAAAATCGCTGATCCATTGTGAATAGTAAAAAACAGTAAAAATTTCTGGACCACCAGATCAGCGATTTTCAAAATGGCTTAATAAATAGTAAAAAAATTCCAAAAAATGTAAAATTTAGTCTCCAAGCACAATTCAATATTTAGAACATGTTGAACGATTCGGATCGGTTGTTTGAATTTTCAAAATGACAAAATATGGCCCGAATTAAACGGGAGTTTTACTTCGCGAAGTACAATAGCCCATCTATATATATATATAACGTGTGCGTAAGTTATTCTTAGCGGAAACAAGAATAAACTTAAACTAAGCAAGTGTGCAAAAAGTAATAGAACAGTTAAGAGACACTTGACACAAGAGTTGTTTACGGAGTTCGGCACTAACGCCTACGTCTCCGGCGCATCACGACCTTCTTGATGACGCGTTTTTTTTTTTACCCAATGAGAAAAGAATATAACGTGAAACTGGGTGAGCCCTTACAAACCTTGGAAAGTCACACAGCCTGAGGACATAATTGGCTCTTGAGCACTAAAGGCTCTAGTGTTTGAAACAAACAGGAGATCTCACACAAATCACTCTAATTCTTACACAAGATTGAGTTTGGTGGAGTATGCATGAGATTGTTGTAAGGATATTAAAGTTTGATGCGCAAGCAACAATGGAGAATTCTAAATCTGAAAAGAATATTGCAGTTAGGGGCAACTAGATTGATTTTACAAATCTAGATTTTACTTCTATTTATAGAGAGAGAAACAAAACTTGGTAACTAGCATCAATTGTTACAACGGTTGATAAGTGTTGTAACGATTAGCCCCACTTAATAGGTTTGGCTGCGTTAAAAACCCTTACGTTTGTCAAGTGTTACAACGGTGTCCTCACTACAACGGTGTCCTCACTTCAAAATGATTCAAAGAGTGGCAAACTTGACTGGATCTAGCAGCACACATTATTATATTTATTTTCTTTTTTTTTTTACAATGTGACATTGGCTGTCCTCACTACAAAAAAACAATTCGCCGTCAGGCGAAATCGTTTTCTGCAATCGGATTCCGAACCGATGCCTACCTGATAGAAAATGTATACCCATATGCCATCGGCTAGAACCGATGGCGTTCAGCTCCAACGCCATCGGTTGAAATAAAGGACAGATGAGAATAATAGTTTTTTCGGTCGTTAAATTAGCCATTTAATATAGAAACGACATCGGATCTACTTTGTTAATAAACCGATGGCGATCCTATATACGGTGTTTGATATTTGACGTCGTTGATCCTTCAATGCCATATCTTGCGTTATTCAACCGATTGGCCGATGTCATTTACACCATATGCTTTACTGTGTAGGCATTTGATAGGGTCACTTGCTATGCCATCTGTTACTAATTTTGAGCCATTGGTAATTTACGTGAATATATATATATATATATACATACATATATATATACATATATACATATATACATATATACATATATACATATATACATATATACATATATACATATATACATATATACATATATACATATACATATATACATATATACACACACACACACACACACACATATATATATATATATATATATATATATATATATATATATATATATATATATATATATATATATAGAGTAAGGCTATGGTGCTTTGCAAAGTAAACTCACTCCTTTACTTCGGGTCACTTTTTGGATTTTGAAAATTCAAACAACCGATCTGAACCGTTCAACATGTTCTAAATGTTGAAATGTGCTTGGAGACCAAATTTTACATTTTTTGGAATTTTTTTACTATTTATTAAGCCACTTTGAAAGTTTCTGATCCGGTGGTCCAGAAAATTTTACTGTTTTTTACTGTTCACCGTTGGATCAGCGATTTTCAAAGTGGCTTAATAAATAGTAAAAAAAATTCCAAAAAATGTAAAATTTGGTCTCCAAGCACATTTCAATATTTAGAACATGTTGAACGGTTCGGATCGGTTGTTTGGATTTTCAAAATTCAAAAAGTGACCCGAAGTAAAGGGGTGGGTTTACTTTGCAAAGCACCGTAGCCTTACTCTATATATATATATATATATAATCCATCCATTTATATTAAAATACCAACAAATAATATAAAACCATGCAAGCTAATATGAATAGACAATACAAACAGAAACAACTAATTGTATTCAAATCATACAAGAGTAGTTATAAAAGGACCCCCTAGAGATCACTGATAACAAAATCCAAAACGATGTTGTTTTTCCTAAACAAACACAGATTAATCATCATCACTGATAACAAAATCCAAAACGGGTTGCTTTTCCTAAGCAGACACAGATTAATCATCATCACTAATAACGAAATCGAGGGTTGCCTTTCCTAAGAAGACGTTCTTAATTAATCATCATTAGAGGGTGCATAATCCCTCCAACATGCTGCAATGTTCGATTTTGTTAGTAGCATATATATGAGTGAAAGAGATGTTACTATTTAATTTATGTAATGCTTGTAAGGTTATACCATGCAACACGGGATATCGATATTCCTCCTCTCGAACCTCTCGTGCTTCCTCCTCTACAGAATATAAATATATAACATCAAATATACCAAAAATTACTCATATCAAACGTAATTTACTAAATAAGGGACAGAACAAGTATAGCCAAACTTGTGGTGAAGGGAAGTTCACCTGTCAGCATCTTGAGTGATTTGCTGCGGCGTTCAGTCTCTTCATCCTTCCCCACAACCTGCCTTTGTGCTTCATCAAACTCGTTCAGTACAGGAGTGACCAATAGGTTGATCAAATAGAAAATACATCGCTGGGCCTCATCAGATGGTCCTCTCTCAGAATGATCTCCTTCACTACTAGTAGCTGGAGCTTTAGCTTTAATTGGAACAAAATACGAGTGCATGCATTATTATTAAGTAACAGTGAATATTTCTCTAAAATTGAAACAAAATACAAATGTTTGGCTTTACTACCTTTTGGAGATGTAGCCTTGGTTTTTTCCTCCAATATCACGTTGAAGTTCTCCATATCAGGCATTAATAAATCATTAATTAACAAGCATTACCATACTGTTATAATTTAGATGAATAAATGATTGGCTTTACTACCGTGAGAAGGAGATACACATGCCAGAAATGAAGCAATTCACATGTGAAGTCCAAATGTAGGTTATCAATTATATCACATTGCTCGTCTTGATAGATGAGCTCCAAATACAACGGCTCATCTTTATACATAAGCGATATGACATAATTGATAAACCTAAATCAAAATTCCAATTGTTAACCGTGAAATGATTTGTCAAAGTTGATCATAAGCGATCTGTAATTCAACATGCACCAAACCACGCACCGGTCTTTCTCTCTTCCCATGGTTATACAGGAGAACATAAAGCAAAACCCTAAGTCCTAAACCTATTTGATTCCTAAACCCTAGATAAACCCTAACAAAAGACATTGGCTCAGAAAATAACCTAACCCCTGAAAGAACCAAAAAACCTAAAGCTTTTACTAAAGACCTAAGCTCAGCAAAAAAAAAACTTAAAACTAAAAATTAGAAAATATCTAAATGTTCATAAAGCCACTAGACAATCACTAGAAAACACTCCATATAACCAAGAAACGTTAAGTTAAAATAAGAACAGTAAGATCTATATCTAGGTATTTAATCTAGTAAAATCACTAGAAACACTCCATATAACCCTCGAGAAAACCTAGAGTAAATCACAGGAAGTACACCATGGAAAAAAAACCTAGACGGAGAGTCATAGCAAGGAACCTTGGGAGGAGAGAGAGAGCTGAGATGGCGGCCGGTTACTCCAGGTGAGAGTGAGGAACTTTCGAAATTTGAAATTGGGGCCGGGGGAGATGAAACACACCCCAGTGATCCAATATTTATAAAATGGATATAAATGTCCTGTTATTACAAAGGGATCACAGGACCCTGTTATTCCTATCCCAACCATTCAAAGTTTTTCATGCGCGAAACCCTAACAAAGGTCAATGGCTGGGATCTGAATAACAGGGTCCTGTTATTCCTTTGGAATAACAATAGATTTATTTCCTTATAAAATAATCAACCTGCTTTAGCACCAATGGCGTTAAGTAACGCCACCGGTTGGACCGATGGCGATGTTAAACGAAAAGTTGGGTAGAGTTAAAAGTCACATCGTTCAATTTTAATAAAGTTGATGTATACCGTAGTAGGGAATATTTTACAATTACTAGATCTGTATCGTTCTTTTGAACTTGGCACAGATCTCAAAGCCTAATAATACTGCCTCCTGCTTTAGCCCGAATCTCGATGCGGTTGAGAGTTAATCTCGAACCGTAATGTGAAGGGAATATTTTACAATGTTGGAGAGGATACTTGTCCCTTAATAAATACCCGTCGGATTAAAGCATGAATCTCGATGCAGTGGACCCATGGATCCTAATGCAGGGGATGTCATGTATGCATGATATAAGTAAGTTCATCACTCATTAAATAATTTTCTTTGTTTTAACGACTTCTGATATGGTGTATCTGTTTTATTATAATCCAATTAGTATTTATTGAACATTTATGCACATTATTTGAAAGCTTTATTGAATTTTATTGAAATTGCATATAATATCTGTAAAACTAGAAAATATTTAAAGCAAGGAAAATATCTAGAAAATATTGGCCGTTAATTAGTATAAGGAAACACATTTTACAAGTAAGGAAACACATCTGGAAACACATTAGTTTTAATTACTTGGAAAATATCTTAAAATAAACGTAAGGAAACACATTTCTAGTTTTCCTTGCATCAATTAGTGAGAAATTAAAGCACGAATATTAAATAACAAAATTGCAAATCTGACGGTTCAACTAGTGAGCTGATGGCATTGATAAAAAATATCGGGAAAATGAAACGACCACACAGTGATATCCATTGGTTTAACCGATGCTGTAGGAACATACGCTATCGGTTCCAACCCTACACTACTAGAATTTGGACTTCTTACAAGGGCAAAATTTCGGTTGTTGCAAGAGCTCACGCTTGCAACAAGCCCGAAAAAGACTTTTTACAAGGGCCACCCTTGTAAAAACTACCGTTGGAACAAGCCTCCATGTAAATACTCGAATTTTGACTTGTTACAAGGGCTACCCTTGCAATAACTTTTCCCAATCTTGTTACAAGAGACTACTCTTGTAATAACTACCCTTGCTAAAAGTCTGAGATTTGGCACCTGCAGGGAGTATTTGCAAGGATAAAGAACGTGGGCCCCATCTTAGTATTTGCAAGGTTGAAGAACGTGGGTCCCACACAGTTTATTGCAAGGCAAGTGAACTAAACAATTACATGGTTAGAGAAGGTGGGCCCCATCTTAGTATTTGCAAGGATAGAGCACTGAACAATTGCATGGGTAGAGAAGGTGGGGCCCCTGTTTATTTGCATGGTTAACGAAAGTGGGCCCCACCAGGTTATTTGCATGGATTACCCATGAAAATAATAATCTTGTATGGCATCATTTTCAACATGGCCCTATTCTACAGTCATCCCTGTACCAACCCGGTACCAACCCGATACTCTTTTACATCCCTAATTCCCATTGAACCATATTAACATAAACACATTGAAATATAGATCGAAAGCATGTAATAAGCATTAATCAACATATTATAATTATCATACATTGTACCAAAATACTGAAAAACATTATATCAACAATATATAACACAAAAGTTTGCTTAATTGCTAATAACAACAATCCATTTATACAATTATCCAAGTACATTGTTAACAAGAAAATAAATCTGCTAAGGTTTCCCTACATAACCATATGTGAAAATAACAATGTCGCATCAAATACATAACCTCACATGACCCACCAAAAGAGTATAAAGGGCACACTCCTGAGCTAGTGAATCTGAAAATAAAACAAAAGACATCATAAAATAGAAAATATATACTTTGAAAATGTAATAGTTTTTTTACCTCTAGAAAACGTAACAATTCTAAAGCATAACCTCTAGAAAACAGCTTTAATACAACAATTATTACCTAATAGAAGAGAGACAAAAATGACCACTATTGTTTTCTTACACCACATACACCCAAGGCCATGACTGGAAAAAAAAAAAACTCACTAGTGATTGGCACATTGCACTTCTCTTCATAAAAAATGAGCAAGGGAAGGATACATGTGCAATGTATCTCACCTTGTAGAAGATACTTCACTTTTTTGTAGGACAGTAATTTTTAGACATGTAGGTGTACAAAAGAAAAGGAGTTATAGCATAGTTATACTTCACCTTTTCACCAAGCTTGAAGGCTGGAAGGCCTCTATAGGGACATCCACTGCACCTGAAAATAGTGAATAAAAAAAAAAGATACCACCAGATTAAAAGTTGCGGTAATTCGCACCTCAACCCAATCTTTTAATAACCCAAATAAGCGAGCAAGTTAGACAGATTTCACAACACAACTCATAGTACCACTAGATTAAAAGCCACTGATTTGAAGCAACACAATGCACAAATATAGTGAAATTTTATTTCCTGTAAACTTCATTTGTGCTATCAAATATTATACACAGTACTTACAATACTTGTTTTTGCAGAAAAATAATACTGATACTTGTTAAATTTAACAAAAAAAGATATTTGAACAACTTGTACCCAAACCTTTAATATTCTCTCACCAGTGAAATAAGAAACCAGTAACAAACCTTCCAAGACAACAATTAATCACACCCGAAATTCATAACGTATCAAGATCTTCAATATCAAGCTTTCAATTTTGAAACCGCACTGCTCAATTAGTGAATTACCAAACTAATTCCTATACGTTGCTGGTTATCGGCAATCATTGGCAACCATTTACAACCGCACTGCTCTCACCTAAAATTCTAGTTTTATTTGGGCAAATCATCAAACACTTAAAATACATGCATCAATGCAATAAAATTTACTCAAAAATTCAATCCTTTCACATATTTGGCAACTAGCTCCGAACAAAAAGAGATGTAAACCTCACACAGTAAATCAACTTAGTAAGATAAGGTTATAACATATGTACATGTTGAATTTTAGGAAGAACATTGGTTGTCTTTTTAAGAGGAAAGGATGAACCAGCTTTTCCAAGACGCCTTTTTTCCCTTAACCTGCATCATATGAAATTTATATTAGTCTGGATTTTAACATCAGAGAATAGAAAGAAAAAGAAAATTAAAATATATGAATTTAATAATTTACTTATCAGAACTGACTGGGCACTGTCAATAGATTGAACATCAACAAATCCTGATGCACATATATTAAATGGGAAAAATCTACAAGGCCATGGTCTCTCATGGAAAAATTAAATGGGGATACACATATATTTGGAAAGCATATGCACCGGCCAATATACAAAATTCATAGCTAAAAGTTTACATGACAGCTGATGGTAGTAAATTGAGGCTTTATTTTGATTAAACAAAGACAATGCAACTAACTTGACTTAATTCAGCCTAATAACAAGATTGCCTGAGACTCTGGATTTCCAATTAGTTGTATTGATGAGTTAAAATCAATTCAATTCACACTAAAAGTAATAAAAGTAATAACTTAATTCAGCCCAATAACTTATTGACTTGAACTAGAGAAATTCGATTCACACTAAAAGTAATAAAAATGGACAAATCCAGAGGGTTGTAGTTGCACAAAACCACAAACCTGAGTTGTACGACTAAAAGAAAGCGACTAAGTGTGAGAAGCAAATCTCGACCACAAAATTTATCACCAGCCGAGATCACCAAGAGAGAAACAACGCACCACCACGAGAGAAGGTTCCTGGCCGGAGAACCTCGCTTTTCTTCTGAAAAGGCCTCTCGCCTGAATCTCACCGATCGCCTTTCCTCTTCCTGCCATTTTAGATCTAGAGTTTTTTTTTAAGAGAGAGGCACTGAAGAGAGCGCGAGAAATGAAAACAAATAGGAGGGAATCCAATTAAGCGGACAAAATAAGGTGAAAAATAGGAGGGAAGTTGAAAAAATTGGGGGAAGGTGAAACTCTCTTGGGAGGGAAAATGAAAAACCTAAGTTAGGTGGCTGCGTACAGAGAGAAGAGGGAAATGAAAAGTTAAGAGGTAAATAAAGAATTCATATACTTAGAGGTAACATAATATTTGTGTTTAGATCGGACCATGTGATCATCTTTACGCACCAATATCAAAGGATCTTGTGCATTATCTACCGCCGGACCTAAACAAAAATATTATGTTACCTCAGAGTATTGAGACTCTTTACTCACAGCTATTCAAAATGAATAAATCAAGACCATTCTTCACTTATCGGACGGATAGAAGTTTGATATATACTAATCACCTAATGTATGTACAGCAGTACATATAAAAAAAATTCAAAATTTTTTTTTTTTTTTTACATCTTATATGTTCAAATAATACTTATACATGACACTTTTTTATAGACTTTCATCATTATATGGTCCTTCAAATTTAGAAAATATTTTCGGACCGTTCATTTTCACGCGGAAAATCAACGGTCGATCTACAATGAAATCATTCCAAATCTGTTTTAAAATGATCAAGAGAGAACATTGAACATAACCAACATAAAAGTTCAAAAATTTTATTATGTATGAGCTTCGATCCAACACGAAGTTTTTATGGCCATACGATGCTTCAATTTTTTATCAACTAGATGGATGGGTAAATAAAAACAAAATTTCATCAAACTTGGGCGCAGGACAATAAATGCAGTGCTCCTTAATTTGAACGGCTCCGATCGACCAACGGATGACATATACCCGTGCATCTTCATTAACTCACAAAACAAGAGTTTATGTTTCATGTTCATGCATGGAAGATGTGAGTCATATGTACAACATGCATGTAATGCTATATAATTTAAACATGTCAAAATAATTTAAGTAAGCAATAAACATGTTATTACATTAATCATTGCATAAATTTCATTAATATAATTTCCATAGCAAAATATTTTATAAAATTAAAGTAGAATTTTGATTTTAATTGACTAAATTTAACTAAATATTTTCACTTCTATTGACACATGTTGAAGGGGTAAATAATGATGAAATTCTATAAAATTGATAATTGTAAGTATGATTTGGTCATATAAACCGTTAAAAATTTGAAATTTTTTTAATTGTTTTTATATTATTTGTTGTATATGTTTTATCGAATCTGTGCATATGTAAATCACAAAATTTATTTGTTAACTTTTAATTTTATTGTGACTTTAACAATTTGTTGTATATGTTTTATCGAATTTGACCTTACTAAATTAATGACGAATATGTTCATTATGCGTAAAATTTATGAATCAAGTAAATTATTAATCATATAAATTTTGGAAATGTCTACTTGTACTACAAATTTTATTTGAGAAAAATAATGTACTAGAAATTTTATTTGAGAAAAAAAATTGTACTACAAAATTTATTTGAGAAAAATAATTGTACTACAAATTTTAGGAAGATAAGACTTTGTATTGCAAATTAAGTTTATAACTTGCATCATATAGGATGAATCAAATTAAATCGGTCACTTTAGACCTCTTCTAATTTTTTCTATGTATTTGTGCAGTTAATGCATCAAAATCAACAAATTTTACAATTTCGCTCAAGTACCATATTTTTCATTTCCCTCTAAAATTTTATAATTTTTTGACAACTTCCCTCCACATTTTTTGACGTCCCTCTAAAATTCATTTTCACGTCCCTCCAACGTGTGTTCCCTCCAATTTTTTCAGCAAATCCACTTCTCCCTCTGATTTTTCCCAAGTCCCCGCCTTCCTCTCTATCAATTTACCAAGTCCTGTCTTCCTCTCAGCCATCAGCCGCACCCCACTTCCCCAATCAATCTCACCCTCCCCTCTCTACCTCTCAAATTACATCTTCGCCTCAATTCTTCTCCAGGACCTCCCCTCTCCATCTCTCAAATTTTGAATCTGACCCCAGCCCCCAAACCCTCCCCCCACCGCTCTCTCTCTCTCTAAGACCGAGCACCCAATATGCACAGAAGGTATTTGTGGAAATGCCTAAATGGGAAGAACAATTAACACGACCAACACTTACCATATTTAATATGTGATTTTTTTCCCATATTTTGTTAATGTCTGTTTCATTTGGTCAGTTGCTGTCAGATGATAAATTCAAAGTCAATCCTTAGGTAACGGTTGATAGTTTTATCTTGTGGTGCATGTAAGGTGTTTGTTGAAATGCCCTGCACAATTAGGCTAAAGTATTATGCTAAAGTGACCATTAGGACTAATTCAATGCTTAGTGTTTTGTTTGAATATGTGTTATTTAAGGCAAACATTGATTGGTTACAGTAGATATCTTGAGGTTCTTGATATTGACTAGTAAAAGAATATTGGGGCCTATTCTTGATAAGCATATATAGGTACCACTATTTCCACTTTAGGTGATTTTTTTCCCAAATTTTTGTTAATTGTCTGTTTCATTTGGTTAGTTGCTGCTAGATGATAAATTCAAAGTCAATCCTTAGGTAGTTGATAGTTTCATAACGGTTGATAGTTTTATCTTGTGGTGCATGTAAGGTGTTTGTTGAAATGCCCCGCACAATTAGGCTAAAGTATTATGCTAATAATGTTCACTACAGCTATTATTTAATTATTGATTTGCTTGTATCGGATGTAAACTTTTAAATTTTGATCCACGCAGACACCCATACTGTGGCTACATGGTACAGATGACTAGATTGTATTGTTCGAACTGGTGCAAACCTAAGGAAAACTGGTGCAAATGGTGACCAGATTGTATTGTTCAAATAGAACAAGTTAAATCATTTTTAGACTAATTAACTTAGTTCACACTTACTTCCTCTTCAGAAATTTATTTCTTAATTCTTCTCATTCCAGAGGATTAATTTGACAGGGGGCTTCCCACTTTGTGATGGGAAACTGAAATGATTCAGAGATTTTTCCAGAGACAATGGCTTGAGAAAAGGCGATAGATTGGTAGTAGAGTTAGCTTAGTGTTTTGTTTGAATATGTGTTATTTAAGTCAAACATTGATTGGTTGCAGTATATATCTTGAGGTTCTTGATATTGACTAGTAAAAGAATTGTGAAATTGTAACAAAAGAAACCCTGAACAAAATCATAATCAAACATTGCTATGTATATGTTACAGGGTGAGATGGGAGAAGAGGATGCGGATATGGAGGTGATGAAATGCCAGCAATGCAATACCCCGACTAGTCAATATCAAGAGAGAAGCCGAACCAAATAGGCCTAGAAGTTCTTCCAGTGACTCCTCTTCTTCTAGTGGTAAGTAAATTATGATAGTTTTAAGGGGATAATCATCAAATTGGACCAAATTGGAGTATTATGGTATATCTTGTTTGTTTATTGTGCAAAATGAAATGAGACCAAATTAAATCTTGCTTCTGGAATGAAATTATAAAATGAAACGAGGAGACCAAAAACATTATTGTATTAGTCTACCTATTACTTACTGCTTTGTAAAAAAAAATGTTACCTTGGTGTTTAGAGCAAGCTAGCAATGTATTCTCAAAAACCTTAATTCTAGTAGAAACAGGTGTAATTCATTCGTAGATACTTCGCATGAAAACAATTTGAGACTGTTTTAAGTTGAAATTTCGATTGAAGTTAAGGGCGATTGTAATAAGGCAGCAATGGACCTCTCCATTCATGCCTAGAATTGAGACATCTTCACTACAGATAACAGCAGGATTTGTTTAGATATCAGCAGGATTTGTTTCTAGATTACAGCAGGATTTATTTCTATAGAATAGTTTTCCATTTCTGTTTTTCACAGCTCACCTTCTGTCTTTGAGCTCATGTACGTTGGCCTATATTAAGGCATGTAATAATCTTCTTTAATATAATGAAAAATAGCATCTGATTTCAGATTGCTCGATGGAAGGGAGGTGGTGGTGAAGAAGCTTGGGCCGCATCGAGGCTATTTTAGATTGATCAATTACTAAATCACACTGAGCATAGTTATAACTTTTTCGCAATTACTCAACATCTTTTGGTTTATTTGCAAGTAATCCGAAAATTATTGGCTCTTAGCAAGGATAGTTAAGTGTTACATGATTTAGGTGCAATTTTTGTAGGATGGAAACACTGAATTGAAAGGCATCCATACAGCTAGAACATGATTTATTTATGAAGACCTTGCTCTGCAGTACTCCATTTATGTGTCTAAAGGGAACATTTAGTGAATATTCTGACTCAACGGAAGATGCTGACAATGAGACAGTTGATGTATGGCAATTTGGAGAATTATTTTGTATCTCAATTACTTTGTAAGATTTTACTATTTAAGACAAATATTCCAATTTAAGTTTCCGAATTATTTGTGTATCTTAAATATTATACTCTTTTCAAACTACTGCTGTAATTCTTGTTGCTGTGGTTTACAAAATAAATTCAATTTGAAGGGAGACATTAAAAATATACAGAAAAGGCTCTGCACTGTAATACAAAACAAGTTACAAGGGTAAGCCCTTGCAATTAGTAGTTGTCAGAATAACCAGACTTCTTGCAAGGGTAGTGTAGGACTTCTTACAAGGGCCTTCAGAATAAAATAATAAAAACGGAATCTTCAAAACTTATTACAAGGGTTAGCCCTTGCAACTGTTTTGTCTCAAATCTTTAGACTTATTACAAGGGCATGGAATGAGGTTTTTGCAAGGACATTCATTAAAATATAATATCTGGCTCTACTAGCGGGTCACGGGTCTTCAATTATTATTTGCAAGAGTAGATAAGAGACAATTTCAAGGGTAAACATCAAATCTTTTGCATGCGTTACTTTTTCCAAGGGACACCCTTGCAACAGGTTTTCTTGTGTCAGAAATGCCATTTCTTTTGCAAGGGCCGTTCACACTCTTGCAACAAGTAAGTGCTACTCTTGCAAAAAGTCCAAATTCTAGTAGTGCTAAGCCGATGGTGTTAATTCTAGCATAAATATTAAATAAATGTAACACAACTTCCGGTAAAATAGGCCAAAGGTACTTGAAATCTGTTGTTTACAACTTGACCGTTCGATCTGTAATTTATGTGATTTAATATTCGTGCTAGCTCATATGCAACGGTTGGATCTAAATTCAAACTGTGTGTTACATTAAAAAAGTTTAAATTCAGACCGTTCGGTCTAATCAACTTCAATTTCTCTGCACTCTTCGTCTTCCTCATTTACTCTGTTCATCTCTCTTCTGTTAGGGTTTCTCTGATCCCTCTCCATTCCTCTTTGTGTGATCACCTCTTTCTTCCTCTCTTCTCACTAGTTCCCCTTCAAATTGAAACAATCATGAGTGACTACATAAGTAATTTGTCGGACGATATACTTCGCAAAATCTTAGTGCTGCTCGAGACCAGGGAGGCGGTGCGTACGAGCATGCTGGCGAAGAGGTGGAGCAACCTGTGGACCTCTTTGCCCTACCTCAACATCAATGCCATATATTCTTTAGCCTGATCTTCCATGAGGATGATTAATACTTTACTGCACAAGGTTAAAGATGTTGAAATTCTAGAGTTTTACCTCAGGTGCCATCTCAGCCTGGTATGCACCTAGCTCGATCGTATCATTTTTACTGTATACTGCGCATGCATGCATACATCAATTGACCCTGGCCATCAATTAATACTTGATGTTAGTAGTGATAATAGTAGGAAAAGATACCCTTTAATTCAATGGCCCCTAGTATACATGTAGCCTCTGCTGATACTTGATGTTATGGTTTGTAATTTAACTCTGTTTCATAATGAAACTGGGCTCCGGCCTTTTTAACCAAAAAACAATATAATGTTGAGGGTATTGTACATAATTCTATATATATATAGTTTATTCTAACTTGTGTTTATTTGTGTATATTATTTTCTCAAACATATATGTCTAGGCACTATATTTAGATGATTGGATGCTTGTTCACCCCAGATTTGAGAACTTGATGGTTCTCACTGTTTCCCTCTCTTGTTAGTCAAATTTGGATATGCAAAGTTGGATCATCGAGAGTTGTCCAAAGTTGACAGAGCTTACAGTAGTACAATATCAGCTTTGTGTAAGTTTTATTTCCAAATATATATATAGCTTCTCTTCATTTTTAATGTGTTGTTTAAAGTTTTTTTTTAAGAAATTTTCAAGTAAAGATCTAGTTATCAATTGATCAATTATTTGTTGCAGTGCAAAAACCTGTAGTTCCAGTCCCGCTGGTTGAAGCATCTGACATAAGAAATCTCACCAAGGTTGAGGTTACATTTTGGAGGTTTGATACCATGGTTAAACGAGTGATAAGTATCTCATGTTTGGCAAAGGGGAATTGAGAAATTTTAAGAAATATGCTACAAAGATCATTAATAATGGTCACTGCTTTAGAGTGCATTTTCGAACAATGGAATTGGGTTTTACCCAAGGGGGTTGGCACACTGTAGACATGTTATTTGGTAATTATAGCTATTTAGGTAGTCTATTTACTTTGGAGTTATTATAGCTAGCTATAGCTAGTTTATATGTGGATATTTCAGCATATTTTGTGTATGGATGTTTTGGATGTTTTGTAATATATATTGGATCTATTTTGGATGTTAATTTGGTAATATTAATATATACCACGTACTAGGTACATTAGTTCTGTTACTCTTGGTTATTTGTTGGATCTGTTTTAATTCCTTGGATCTGTTTTATTTATTGCAGTTTCATGATCGGCATTGTGAATGGTACCGAAAACCTATAATTCCAGTCCTAGCAATAAATGAGCTGAGTTTAAGCTTACCCCAACTCACTCATTTATAACTCGAGTTACATAGTATTGGTCACAATAAATCCGAGAAATTGTTTTTGTGAAGCTGCTGTATGAAAAATTGCTGGTGCTTATGTACTAAGTTGTTGTATGAAAAATTGTTGGTGCTTATGTACTATTGTTGTATGAAAAATTGTTGGATACTGATAAATTCTTTACTAGCAGTATATAATTAATTAACTGGTTAAACGAGTTGTGAGCCAACTCGAGTTGATAACGAGCTGCGTCTGAGTTGACTCTACAACTCGTTATTACCATCTCAACTCAAGTTGACTCGCTCATTTATTTAATAAGTTGAGT
This sequence comes from Carex parvula, assembly GCA_025461045.1. NCBI lineage: Eukaryota > Viridiplantae > Streptophyta > Magnoliopsida > Poales > Cyperaceae > Carex > Carex parvula. Next base: position 193,234 of record JAJGRW010000656.1, on the reverse strand, counting down.
TCGAGTTGGAAGTAACTCGCTCAAACTCGGCTCATTTACACCCCTACTCTCAGCTCACTGAGTTTAATTAATTGCACGTAATGCATAAGACTTTAATCTTAGCTATGGAACTTGTTGTGTATTGTGTTCTAGTGGAATGTTGACAACACATGCACACTAGCTTTAGCTTTGCTTTATAAAATACAACTTTAATTATATAAAGTACTGTCATTTCGGGTGACGATATTGACAGTTAGCTTGCTAATAGGTAAATATTAAGCACAACGATTGAGGATTAAAGTTGGATTGTTGTTTACGAGAAATAAAATTCTTTATTGACAATGTATAAAAATAAGTACGCGTGACGATTCAAAGTTGGCTCCGATTAATTTATTAATATCTAACATTAAAAGAAAATTACAAAATAATCCATGTTTTTTGAAAATTTATAAAAATACCCAAATCGCTAGGAATTTCGGCGGGTCCTAGCACTCCTGAAAAAAATAGACTGCTAAGAAACATGGTGGTTCTATTATAATATCATTTTTTTTTATTTGACATCATTCGACAGTACCGAAATACATTTTATTTTTGTGATTTGACATCATTCGACAACACCGAATGTTTGATTTGTGATTTTTCTTATTTAATTAGAAGATTTTATGATTTTTTTATTATTTTATTAAAATATTAGAAATAGTTTTATATTTTTTTTAAATAGATGTATAGAATTGAATTTACTAGAAGACTGCGACAAATAACTCGGATCAACATTTTTCAGTCGGAATTATTTGCAATTGTAAGAAAAATTAAAATATTTTTTTGTGTGTTACTGGAAAAAAATATAAATATTTTGGATCTAAGTTGTTAATCCCGGTTCAAAAGTCACTTGTATGTAAATAAAAAAAATAGCATGGTCCTTCTAGTACATTCAAATTCTAAGGTACTCCATCAATTTCCCTAGAACTGATTTTAGAAAAATATTAAAATATTAAAAATATAAAATAGCTTTTATGGAAATAAATGAATTTACTAGAAGTACCATGATAATATCTTTATTTATCTAGAATTGATTTTTGAACCGGAATCAATAACTCACATCCAAAATATTTTTATTTTTTTCCGGTAGTACACAAAGAAATACTTTAATTTTTCTTACAGCCGCAAGAAATACTGACTGAAAAATGGTGATTCAGATTATTTGACACAGTCTTTCTTGTAAATTCAATTCTATAGTATTCCATCTATTTTCAAAGAAATATAAATATATTAATAATATTTCAATAGAAAAAATAAAACCATTATAACATCTTCTATTTAATTAAAATAAAAAAAATCATAAATCATAAATTTAAGTATTCGACTCCCGTATGAGGTCAAATCAAAATAATTAATTGTTGTTCAACTCCCGCATGATGTCAAATAAAAAAAAATCTACTATAATAGAACGTACCATTATGTTTATCGGCGATCCATTTTCTTTTAAAGCCACTAAAATTCTTGGCAGTCCTGAAGAAAATGGACCGCTGAGAATCTCCAAATAGTACACATAACATGTTTTATTATTTACTATTTATTAATTTAACATACTTTTAACATATGTCTCCGGCTTTACTTGAAAAAATTTCAAAACCATGATCAAAATGTTAAAGTAATCACAGTCAAATAATTCATCTCGTTTATTTTTTTAAAATAAATTTGTTGGTAACCTGGTAGGTAAGTAAAATCAAACGAAGCTCAGGGTAAATATAACATCATTTAAACGAAGATGACAACATTTTGAACTTTTTTTTCCAATAAAGTTATAATATATGAAGTTCCAAAATAATTGAGTGTTGTGCTCTACATCTAAGCACAAAGATAAATATTAATGTTAGTAGAACAAATGTTTATAGTAACAAAAACAAAGTTGCTCCTCTGATGTTAGATTTTTAGAATAATTGAAAAGAAAAACTAATATTATTGATCAATTTATCTTGATTTTACAATACATTTGTAAGTATTATTTATAATGAATCCCAGGCTCAAAGAGCCGTTACACTCTGTTTTTTCTGTTTTTTCTATTGGTAAAAGTTGCGTTGGCTCTGCTAAATGTACCTAGAACTTGCAACAAATAGCTATGTCATTAATTCACCAGGATTCAAATGTCTCCATTTTTTGTTCTTTCATTGTGCTTCTATTTTTCATAAAAATTAATAATTCAAAATTTAAAACTTTTGAGATCAAAATAAAACCGTTGGATATGATCTCCATCATTTTATCTATGCACGTGCAAAAAAATATGACATATCAAATTTGTTTTGGTTGTCATCAAGAGCTTGTAAAAATGTAATAATGTAGATAATTTTTAGATATTGATTTTTCAACTAATTGATTCACATAAAAACAAAATCAAAATTTAATGATTTCACATAGAGAAAATAACATGGATCACATCTAACGGTTTTTTTTTAACATTTTAAAATGGAGGTATGATGGAGGCACAAATAATAAATGCATTTGAACCCCCTCTTAATTCAATATACTACTACTTTCTTCGTAAAAAAATTACAAAAATTGAAAGTTCAAACTTGAATATTACCGCTAATTATAAACTATTAAGATACTAGCTCAAATGACTTATTATTTGTTTGAAGAAGTCAAATGACTTATTATTAGAATGGCTTTCTATAAGAGAGGCTTTCTATAAGATTTTAGAATCTACTTCCAAAGACGTGTTAGTATTTTAACTAGTAGGGAAACAGACAATAAGAAAATTTGCAAAAGAATAAAAAAGATTATAAAAGAATTGGGAAAATTTTAATTCTGCTTCTGATGGAAGATAAATTTTTTAGAAAAATATTAAGATCTCGGAAAAAAAATTCCGAAATTTTTATCCACAACATAAAAAATTATTCACAAATCCAAACACAATAACATTACTTTTGAAAAATCTCGAATCAAAATCAAACAGGCAACATTACCAGATTTTTTTTTTTTTAGTTATTTTGATGCACGGTTATTGTATAAATGACAACTTTATATTATTTGTACGTACATCTTAAACAAAATATGTTAAAACCGAGTGTATGAAGATCTAGATGACAAAATTTTAATTAATTAACTAATTTTATTTTATTTTTAGAAGATATAACATTAGCACGTACCGCCCATAGAAAATGAAAAATGTACCAATTCTCAAAATTTAAAATTGCAGCAAAGCTTTCTATAGTATATATATATACCCACTCATACTGCTGCTCTATCAACCATTCCCAAGGAAAAAAGATAAATTCACTTTCAACACCCCCCCGCCGCAATTGGAAAAAAGAAAAACAAAGACACTTCCCACAATCAGAAATACATGGCAGAAGCTGTGACCTCTGTGCTGGAAAAGCTTGCTGATGTCTTGCTCGAGAAAGTTCGGGAAGTGCAAGAAGTGAGTGGGCAAATCAAACAGATGCAGAAGGAGCTTCGCTTGATCCAAGCGCTGCTCAGAGATGTTGATTCCATGTGTACCAGAAATAATGTTGTAACAGAGTGGCTGAACCAGGTCAGAGAAATTGCCAACAGAATAGCTACTGTAATTGATACCTTCCGGGTTAAGATTGACGAAAACCGTGCAGAAAGTTCCAACTGGGTAGTCAGAAAATTTAATACGGCTGTCAAAAGAAACTATAAAACGTACAAGCTCGGCCTGCATGACGAGCTCAAAGAAATCATAGACGAACTCAATCGGCTTTACCAGCGCCGACACGACTTCAGAATTGAGGATCTTGGTGCTCTTGATGATGTTGATGATCCAGAACCTTCTGATAAGGTTGATGATCCAGAAGTTGTTGTCCTTGAGGATGACAAGGACAAGATTATCAAGCAGCTTTTTGATAGCAGCTTTTCAAGGCGCATGGGGCTCCCGATTGTGGCTACTGGCGGCCTTAGTAAGACCACCCTGGCCCAAGACGTATACAAAAGGTGCATGTCCTCTCTTTTAAACGCTTTTTTTTTTATATATAAAGCGGGTAAATTTTTCTGGATGAATTAATCTATAACAAAAAAATTGCTAAATTCCAAACCAACTAGTTGTGAAGAACTCAACTGTCCAAATTTAGATTGTTGTCCTTTCTCAAGAAGTGATGATATTCAATTCTTCGATCTAATCAGGCAAGGAAAAGAAAGATATTGTTATGAATTATTAGTAATCAATTACTTTGCATGTAATTCTTACCTAGAGCAAACCTGCACGTTTTTCTTTATTGGTGAATTAGGGACAAAGACGTGGTTCAAACTTGAAAGAGTCTTTGTTACAAATCATGTACTCCAAATGTTCTGTTCCTTATTTTTCCTTGATGTAACACATTTTTTTTTTTTGTAAAAACAGTGATAAATTGGAGGGACAATTCGATTGTCGCGCATGGCAGTCCATTTCTCAAACGTACAATTTAAATGATATCATGAGAGCAATTCTATACTCAGTTAAACCTCAGATGAAAAAAAAAAATCCACCCGTAACAGATGGGGATTTACTGGTGAAGCTAAAGAGCTCCTTGATAGGCAAGAGATATTTAATTATTTTAGATGATGTGTGGCACATTAATCTTTGGGATAAGTTGAAAATGGCATTACCCGATATGTACAATGTGAGCCGTGTGATCATTACCACCAGATCGCTTGATGTTGCCAAAGCAGCAGATTGCAACACAAAACCGTACAAGCTCCGTTACCTAAGTGACGCTGAGGGTCTAGCTCTCCTCTTCAGAAACGCTTTTCAACAACATGCAATTCAACCTGAGAGTTACCCTCATCTCTTGGATGTGGCCAAAAGATTAACGAAAAAATGTGGTGGGCTACCCTTGGCGTTAGTTGTGCTGGGTGGTATCCTCACAAGGAGGGACCGCAACTACACTGCTTGGAACATGTTGGACGAGACCATGGATTGGAGTAATGATGGGGAGAAGTGCATGAAGATCATAGCCAAGAGTTATGAAGAGTTGCCCGACCATCTCAAACCGTGTTTTCTTTATTTTGCTGCTTTTCCTGAAGATTATAAGATTTCAGGACAACACGTTACAAGAATGTGGATGGCTGAAGGATTCATACCGAAAGATGGAGCTGGGACAATAGAGGACAGAGCTGAGATATTCCTCCAAGAGCTCGTTCAAAGGTACATCTCTTTTCAGTTTTATTTTTGAAGGTACTTATCACGTATAAAAGAAGTCCTGTTGTGTTTTTGGCCCAGTCTCATCACATTCACCCCAGATTTAATAACTCTTCCAAAATTCCTCTTTAACCACTCCCCTTAAATTTAATCAATGCCCGGTACAGACATGATCATCTCCTTTTACCTCCTTATTTCCCCCATGCATAAAAAAAAGGAATTTCCAATAATAATACCAAATTAATTTTATTTTACATAAGAATATTTGCACGAAAGTTAGCTTTTAATGCATAAAGGTCAAGGATTGTACCTCAAAGAAATAATTTGTTGGAAATTCTCTAATCTCCAAATAGAAGTCTAAAAGAAAAGTCATGTTCAAGTAATTATGCAAACATAAGCTTCTTTTAGATGTATATCTTAATTTGTGGCATCCATGTGCCACTTCGCGAGATAGTAAGTGTGCTCAGTATGTAGAATGTTCCGGTTTTAGCTGAAAGGAATTGAAATTAGGTTTAACTTTAGAATATGTCCATACTACTATCAAAATAACAAATATGTCCATACTACTATCAAAATAACAAATTTCTGCCATTAGTATTATTTTTAGATTTTCTATCTAAATGAAAAAGAACAGACATATTCTTAATTAATTGCTTCACCATCAAGCAATACCAACATTCTTAATTTTATCCATATAGAAATTATAATGCAACTTAATACAACCACTAAAAACAAATTTATATGCAACTTAATATATTAGCCGAGTAAGAATTTTTTTTTAAAATTCAGCATTTCGAGGTGCCTAAATATATTTTATATTTTTATCACGCTGCACCATCGGACATCCTTAAGGAATACCTACCTATATAGCCAAGCCTTCATCATTTATATAAACTTCCTTTTTGGATCGATGAAAGATATATTCAAGCGTTCGTTATTTTTCATATTAATTTGACTTAAGAAATACCTACTTATTTATTAAAAAAATATTTCCATTCTTCTTTGATGTCAATTTGTATGAAAAATACTGTTGTAGGTGCTTGATTCAAGTTACTAAAAAATCTTGGAACGGCTACTGCAAATACTGTAGTATGCACGATCTTCTACGGGACCTAGCTATCCGCAAAGCTAAGGATGAGAACTTTTTCATTGTATTCTCAAAAGAAGATGTTAACAACCTAGCTGCTAGCAAGCCATGCCGTGCGGCACTGCAATTTTGCACTCCCACGGAGGATGGCATTTATTCAGAAAACACTCGTTCTTTACTCTGTTTTGGTTTTGGGCTAACCTCATATAATAATAGTGGCTTTGGACTACTAAATTATAGTGGCTTTAGATTGCTTAGAGTGTTAACCTTGCAGAGTGTTGATATGACCACATTTACTCGGAGACAATGGCCGGAGGGCTTGATACACTTGAGGTACTTGGGGTTAAGATACTGCAACATTCCACAAGATATATTTAAGAATTTTTCCTTCTATAATCTAGAAACCATTGATTTAAATGGATCAATATTAAATACTAGATATGGAACTGATTTGTGTGATGTCGTAATCCCAACTCTAAGACATGTATATGGTGACGACAGGTTCCGTTTACCATTAAAATGGGATAAGCATACAAATCTACAAACAATTATGGATGTGCCGATACAGATAGAATCAGTTATTGAATTAGGATTTTGTATCAACTTGCGTACGTTAGGAATTTTCATTGATGATGATCTAGATAATGAAAGGGTTATAAAAGAGTGGCAAAACCTCAAGAGTGTGTTGAGAAGGACAGAACAGTTGGTCCACCTCTCTATTGAAACAAGAGGGTTGCTACCATTTGGTGGCACAAAAGACTTACCTTGTCATGGGAAGATACAAAAATTAATTCCCAATGGAAACTGGGAAAGAAATATATGTGTTCCAAGTGTTGAGATGTTCCCAACAAACCTCACCAAATTGAAGCTCGTAGGTTCTAACCTCCAGGAAGATCCAATGCCCATATTGGAGAGGCTGCAGAGCCTTAGGATACTTCATTTAGATTGGAACTCATATGTGGGAACAGAGTTGATCTGTTCAACCAGAGGGTTTCCTAACCTCGAAAAACTGAAGCTTCTAAGGCTTTACAACCTACATTATTGGGACATAAAAGAGGGAGCTATACCCATCCTTCGTCACCTCGAAATTGGTTTTTGTGATGAGCTGCACGTACTTCCCGAGCTACAAAAGGTGCAGACTCTTCAAGAACTTACAGTTTATAGGCCCTCAAGTGAGCTCTGGGAAGGTATGCAAATGCAAGGAAAAGATGTACACAAAATTAAGCATATCCCATCTGTGCGTATAAGGTAAAACTCATGCATCTTATATTTCTTGTAAGATTTTTTTACAGATTTAATTCGATTGTCATCATAACCTATCTAGATTTGTTCATATTACTTTGCATGACTGCGAGACTTTATTTTCCATTGTCATCACCTTTTAATTATTTTTTTGTAATTTAACTATTCTTAATTATTGTATGATTATGTTGAGCAGGCAATACGAACAATAAAAAGAGACTACACGAATAAATGCAAGAAGAAGACATCACATAATCATACATATTCTCTCTGCTTAGAGGCGAACGGTCAGATTTGAGTGTACTTTTTTTAGAATACAGATTTGAGTCTCATTTTAATTTTATTTTATCCCTTTTTTTCAGTTTGTTGTTCCTGGCTATTCAGCTTTTCATACTTGCCCGTTGTCATGGTTGCTAGGTTTAATTTTCTATTGTTATGTACTTTCAGTTTTCAAAATTGTAATTGTACTCATTGCAAAGGAGTTAATTTGTTATGATTATTTATCTGATTATTACAAGTAAAATAAGATAAATGTTGAATAATTCATTTGTATATTTTGTTAGCTTCTTTATAATGTCTTCCATTACTTTCTTAATTTCAATCTCTATAAATCCAAGTATTTTTTTTAGAAATCATCTAAAAATATATGTATATCATTTTGAATTCGAGTAATATTAATTTGTTGACAGGATTTTTAAAATATTTGTATACTACATTTTCACTATTTTTCCAATTATGAAGTTATCAGAAATTAATGCATGCCTCTTGGGACAGATTTTGTATTTCTTATTTTTAAGATGCAAAATTTATTGTTTAATCAAATGGGAACTTGATTTCTTGAATGACTGGACAGATCACCAGAATCTTTCAAGAACGCCAATGCCAAAAAATTTATTCAAACCGGAACACGGCCCACTTGAGCCCAAACCAATCCAAATCGGTACTTTTAGAGGTCAATGTCTGAATTACGAAATACTTGGGGTGTTAAAAATTAAAAAATAGCGCATGGCTTTCTTCTATTATATGCATCATGCCATGACAAAAGGAAAAAGTAGGTTCATTGTTGCATATTTGCAATTTGTCCTGTTCTTCTAATATAATTTGCATCGAGTTGGGCCTCCATTCTGAGTTCTGACCAACCAATTTTAAGTTATCTGACTTAAATTAAGCAAGTAGTACTCCCTGGGCCGGTAACCTTTGAAAGGAGTTGTTGAAAGGAGTTGACATGCCAGAGAGGTAGAGGGGCCTATTTAAATGAAAGGACTATTTTGTGACTATTTTTTAGAAATGAAAGGACTATTTTGGTGAAAATTTTATCCTTGTTATGAATAAATTATTAATGTGGATGTCCATAACTCCCAACATTCATTCTCCACTACCCCCACTACTATTGGAATTCATATCCACTACTATTTGGAATTCAATTTCTTATTTATTATTGTAGTGGCTTTTCATTTACAATTTGTAGCCTATAAATAGAGGCTTTGTAATATTGTATTGTACATATGTAAGACATATGAGAAATATATGAATAAAGAGATTGTCATCTTGTGTTCTCTCTATCTTGTTTATTGTTTATTTATCTTTATTTTATAACACGTTATCAGCACGAGAGTTCTACTAGTTGAAGATTCGAGTGGCTATATAGTTAGAGCCAAGTGTCGGCTTGAAAATGGCTTCATCCCGCAGTGCAGAGGTATTTCCTAGCTAAGTTTCTTATTGTGATTTCTGGACTCTTTATTTTGAACTAAAAAGTGGCAAGTTTGTGCCTTGCACATAGTTGTAATTTTATTTACATCAAATCATTATATGTATAAAAAATAAAAGCATTTTTTCGGAATTACTTTATCACCCAAACTAGTCTAGTTTGATTGGATTTGTCCAAATTTTTTTTAGTGATTTTGATAAACAAATAAATTATTTGCATTATATGATGCATCAAATATATACTGGCACCATATGATGACTAATATATTGAAATTTTAAACCATTGCATCATACTGGAGCTATAGGTTCATTATATATTGTATTCAACCAAGTTATTTCCAAATAATTTTATCCTGCCTTACCTCAATTTTATATTTCTTTGCTTCATGCCTTTATCCTAAAATTAGAATTATAATCAACTCTGAATCATCTTTAAAATTATTTGTTTTTACTGGGAAATTGTTGAAAAATATATTTAATATATTTTAGTCGAATAATGCATTTTAGTTGACGTATTTATATTTCTTTATGAGATTGTAATTGTTGTTAATAAAAAAAAAAATTGAAGGCTCCGGAAGAGCAACCTTGTTGTTACATGGAGGAACACAAATTTATATTGATGATGCATTATATTTTTCTAAGTTTCAAATAAATTTGTTAAGTTTTAAGGATATCCGCCGAAATGGATATCATGTTGAGACAGTCAATGAAGAAGATGTTGAATATCTTGTTACTAGCTTAAAAAGATGCATATTAGAAAAATTGCTTATATTTTTCTCCAACTTGTACTACACATATATTAGTACAATTGAAGCACATATGATTGTAAATCTGAAGTTTACAAATAAAAATATGTTAATAGTTTGGCATGACCGGTTGGGCCATTCCGGATCAATAATGATGCGAAAAAATAATAAATAATTAATATGGACATTCATTAAAGAACCAGAAGATTCTTTAATCTTATGAATTTTTATTTGTTGATTTCATTTCTAGAACGTATACAAGATGATATTTGTAGACCAATATATCTACCATGTGAACCATATAGATATTTTTATGGTTATAATTGATGCATCAATAGTATGGTCACATTATCAACTCGCAACCTGACGTTTGCAAGATTATTTGCTCAATTGATTTGATTAAGAGCATAATATTATGATTATTCAATTAAGAAAATACGTCTAGACAATGTTGATGAATTTATTTCTTAGACAATGCATGTCTATTAGAATTGATATTGTACATCATGTAGCTTATGTTCATATACAAAAATGAGAACTTGTTATTTTGCATGCAACAATATTAATTCGCATCATGCCAACAAGCTATTATAAAACTTCCCCTTTATAATTGGTTTTTGGTCACATACTTAATATTTCCCATATAAGATTTTCTGAATGTGCGATATATGTTATAATTGCTCCACCACAACGCACTAAAATGGGACATCAAAGAAAGTTGGGAATTTATATTGAATTTGAATCTCCATATGTAATAAAGTATCTAGACCATTGATGGTAGATTTATTCATGGCTAGTTTTGCCGATTATCATTTTGATGAATTAATATTTCCAACCTTAGGGGGAGAAAAACAATCAGCTGGGAAAATATATTAGTTGGAATGAATTATCATTGTCTAATTTAGATCCTCATAAATAATGTGAACTAGATGTTTAAAAGATAATTCGTTTAGATTAGTTAATCAATCGCCAGACGCATTTACAAAGAAAGTGACCAAATCACATGTACCAGCTGCTAATGCTCCAAATAAGGTCGATGTTCCTGTTGAACAGACTAATGAAATTATAACACGCATGAAGCGTGAAAGACCAATCGGTTCCAAAGATAAAAAATCCTCGAAAAAGAAAAGAAGCAAAGAATGAAAATGGTCAAGTCGAGGATATGATAATTTCAGATAAAACTCTAGAAGAGAATCAAATTATAAGTAATATTGGAGTTCCAGCAGAAACTCAGGTATCTGAAATTCATGAAAATAAAGAGATCTCGATAAATTATATTATGAATGAAATAAGATGGAACCGAGATGAAATTGATATCAATGATATTTGTATATAATATAGCGCTAAATATAATTAATAATGAGGATCATGACTCGAAGTCTATTAAAGAATGTCGACAAAGAAATTATTGGCCAAAAACGGAAAGGCGCAATTGAGGCAGAATTAAACTCTCTTGAAAAATGAAAAGTTTTTGGGCCTGTAGTCCCAATACCCGAAGGCATAAAGCCAGTAGGATATAAATGAGTATTTATGCGAAAATAAAATAGGAAAGGTGAAATTTTGAGATATACTCATCTGTGGTGGATGCAATAACTTTTCAGTGCATAATTAGTCTGGCAGTCCATGAATAACTTGATTTTCGCCTAATGAATGTTGTTACAACCTATTTATATGGCTTGCTTGATAATGATATTTATATGAAAATCCCTGAAGGATTTAAGATGCCTGAAGTATGTAATTTAGGTTCTCGAGAACATTATTCAATTAAATTGAATAAAATCTTTATATCGATTAAAGAAATTTGGACGCATATGCTATAATCGTTTAAGTGAATATTTATTGAAACATGGATATAAAAATGATACGATCTGTCCATGTATTTTTATGAAAAGATATAGAAATAATTTTGTTGTAATTGCAGTTTATGTTGACGATCTAAGTATCATTGGAACTCCTGAAGAGCTTCCAAAAGTAATAAATTATTTAAAGGAAGAATTTGAGATGAAATATCTTGGGAGAACAAAATTTTGAATTGGATTGCAAATCAAACATTTAAAAATGACATTTTTATGCATCAAGAAAATTATATTGCAAGAGTGCTGAAATAATTTTATCCATTAAGCACTCCGATGGTTGTAAGATCATTAGATGTGAATAAAGATCTTTTTAGACCTTGAGAAAGTGATGAAGAACTACTTGGTCCTGAAGTACCATATCTTAGTGCAATAGTAACATTTATGTATCTTGCTGGACATACAAGATATAATATATCATTTGCTGTAAATTTATCAGCAAGATCTAGTTCTTCTCCTATGCGAAGACATTGGAATGAAATTATATATATACTTCGCTAACTCTGAGATATTTTAGCAAGACACTAAGCAAACCGAGAATATGTTTGGTTAAGATCTGTGATTCAACACATTCGTCAGGCATGTAGTTTGTCTTCTGGAGAAATGATCCTGAAGATCATATATTAAGATAATATTATATGTATTACTCAATTAAAGGAATGATACATTAAAGGAGATAGAACAAAATATATTCCATTAAAGTTCATTTTCACAGATGATCTCCAAGATGATAATGTTACTATTATTCAACAAATTCGTTCAAGTGAAAATCTAGCAGATCAATTCACTAAGGCGCTCCTATTGTAATATTTGAAAAGCTAGTTCGTAATATTGGAGTTCGTCGACTTAAAGATCTTGATTGATGTTGTAATGAGGGGGAGTTAATATGCACTATATTTTTCCTTAACCATGGTTTTTCCCACTGGGTTTTCCTGGTAAGGTTGTAGTTGTGTATTAAAAGGAATATTGTACTCTTTTTCCTTCACTAGGTTTTTATCCCATAGGGTTTTTCCTAGTAAGGTTTTAATGAGGCATATTCTTAGGTAATGGACATCCAAGGGGGAGTGTTATGAATAAATTATTAATGTGGATGTCCATAACTCTCAATATTCATTCTCCACTACCCCCACTACTATTGGAATTCATATCCACTACTATTTGGAATTCAATTTCTTATTTATTATTGTAGTGGCTTTTCATTTACAATTTGTAGCCTATAAATAGAGGCTTTGTAATATTGTATTGTACATATGTAAGACATATGAGAAATATATGAATAAAGAGATTGTCATCTTGTGTTCTCTCTATCTTGTTTATTGTTTATTTATCTTTATTTTATAACAATCCTTTCCTTCACCAAACCGACGAAGAAATAAATTTATTCTAAAGAAAACGATATATGATACAGATTCCCATGATTAATTTGAGAGCATTCAACAATTAATTCAGTCCTAATTTCTCCCCCATCCTATTAATTCAGTCGGAAATAGAACTCCGTAAAATGAGCTGCCGACCCATATTTAATATACGATGACGGTGCCTATTTAAATTTGAATATAGAGATCTGTTTTGAGATTCGTACTAAATTATAACTGACAACTCATATCCCATTCGTACGAATATTAAAAGGCCTCTGCATTATAACTTGGATCGAATTGGTCAAGATTCTAATTTTAACTCAAAAATTAAGTTAGAATTAGTCAGATTTCTGATTTTAACTCAAAAATTAAGTTAACTCAGAGCCTGTTCGGATGTCATGTGATTGTGTGAGATGAGATTTTACGGGTTTAGAGAACTTACTTTTTAATTTGCGAGAACCCATACGCATAGGAATGATTATGGAAAGGTGTTGAATGAGTGTTCTGTTGTACCGTGTGATTAGATGTGCGATATATTGATTTATTTACAAAATATGTAATTCTATATAAATTTGTCAACTATTTGAACATCTTGTCAATACTTGTTCTTTAAGGACTTGTTCGGATACAATAATTTTCACGGAACTGGAGGGGTTTTTAGCTAATCGGATTTTTATTCGCAAAATCTGTTCGGGAGACTCATTTTCTTCCCGTGCGTTCCCATATCTTCTTCCCAATAACCTTTCCAACAGGCTAAAATGATAGGAAAAAAAAACGCGAAGTCTGAGTCGATATTTTTTTTCGCACATCGTGAGTGTCGCTCTCTCTCTCTCTCCTGTCTCTTTTTCTCAATCGATTTTGGCAGGAAAATTTTGTTCTCCTTACGCTCATTTCACTCCAAGTTTTGTAAGAGATTTAGTTGTACGATTCTGTTTCGATTTGATTTTCTAATTTTTTTTTTTTTTTGGAAATATGGATTAGATGTTAAGCCATCCAACACATTTCAAACCCCTATGTATTAATGAGTAGGGTTAAATGCACCATTGGTTTTCTCCTCCAATCATGCTTCACGTCTTTTTCTCCTTTTTCAAAGTTCGAACAATTGATCCGAACCGCTCAATATAATCTTCATATTAAAATGTGCTTGGAGACAAAATTTTATATTTTTTGAAATTATTTTTACTATATTTTTAAATAGGTACAAAATCACTGTTTTGGATGGTCCAGAATCTTTTGAAAACAGTGATTTTGTACCTATCTAAAAAATTAGTAAATAAATTCCAAAAAATATAAAATTTGGTCTCCAAACACAATTTAATACAAAGATCTTGGTGAACGGTTTGGATTGACTGTTCGTACTTTGAAAATGAAAATAAAAATGTGGAGCATGATTGGAGCACAAAACCAATAGTGCATTTTAACCCCACTCTGTATTAATATAGGAAATTTCTCTCACTTTGTGGGTTTCGAACCCATAACCTCTCACATAGGAGTCATGTGCATTTGCCACTAGACCAATGCAAGTTCTTTTCTTCTTTTACGTCTTTAATTGGTTGTTTTTGGTTACTTGTTACTTATATTATTATGAAGGAAATTAGTACATGTTTTTTTTTTTAAACATTGTTATCCTATGAATTTATTATAAGAATTAAAAAAAAAAAATCCTTAACATTGACCCATGAGGCATCACTATATGGTGTCTGATTTAAAATGTTAGCCCAATTCTTTTAACAAAAGGATAATACCGGATATAAAAATTTCTTCAATGAAGAAAAAAAAGAGAGAACTCAAGCTAAAATCAATTTAAGAAATTGAAATGAAAACATGCCGGATCTAACTGGGCTAAATAAATTATACTTGGGTCTGTATTGGATAAGAAATTTCGGCCCAAAGTTCTAATAATTGAACAGCTCTGCTATAATTATCGCCGAAATTTTTTAGTTGCCACCTCAATATTTTAAAATTCTTACTTTATTATTATTTTTTGTAAAATTAAGAACTTACTACGTGTGCATCTTGATACTTTTTTGAGGGATGCTTCTATGGGCATAAGGACTTATTTGTAAAATGAGCATATTTTTATTTTCAAAGTTCAAACGGTCGATCGGACCGTTCAACATTTTCTCCATATTACAATGTACTTGGAGGTCAAATTTTACATTTTTTTGAATTTTTTTACTATTTATTAAGTATTTTACAAAACTAGTCAAATTCAGACCATTAAATTTTGTACCCATCTTAATAAATAGTAAAAAAATTCAAAAAAATGTAAAATTTGACCTCCAAGTACATTGTAATATGGAGAAAATGTTGAACGGTCGGTTCGACCGTTTGAACTTTGAAAATGAAAATATGCTCATTTTACAAATAGGTCCTTATGCCCATAGAAGAATTTGCCTACTTTTTTTTCACCATCAATTTTAATTAAATTTGGAACTTTTCATATTATGGGGCCCACACCATCATGTGCAGTACTAAGGTGCGCACGTGGTAATATATAAATTTTGCAGAAATCAGAATTTTGAAATATTGAGGTGGCAACTAATTTTTTTTCGATAATTACTCTTATTATTCCAACTTGCGACAATACTATTCCAACTTGTCACAATGCTCTAAGTTGTATTTGTTTGTTTAATGAATTTTAAAAAAAAAAAAAAGAATTCTCAAGTAGAACGAAATATATATAAGAATTAAGTCTAACAGTTGCTTCTACATTTTATCAATGTTATATCACAAATCGTTATTATATCTTCTTATCTTTAATTAAGTTTCTTCTACATTTTACCTATGTATTTGGCAGTTACAACTTTGGAAGATGCTAGCTAGCAGCTGTCTGAAATGCATGTACACGTGTCATTTGATGTGGTTAATGAATAAATAAAAACAAATTAATTGTTTTTTTTTTTTTTCTCAACGGTAACCGACATTCAAGTTTGTTGATGAGAGTTATAAAGCAAAAGTAACCAAAATAGTGCCTTAAAATTCAAGTTTGGTAAAGATAAAAAAGGGTAGGTTTTCAAAGCTACCAGACAATGAAGTTTGTTATGCATGAGTTATGAAAAAAAAAATCTCCAAATATTTTTTTGGATGCTTCCATTGGAAAATTAAATATATGGAGTGTGGTGGGATGGGTGCGTGAGCTTTTGTATTGATATTAAATATTTTGCATTGATATATTAATCAAAACGGTTTATGACTAATAAATACATGTTATTTTTGTATGTTTAAATTGGGGTGTTGGGTCACAAATTTTAGTCCAAATTTTTATTTCTACCATATTCACACAAAAAATAAACTTAAACATTCTAATTTGGTCAGAATTCGAAACTTACCTAGGCCGCAGGGGCATTGTGCGGTCCCAAAGACTGAGGTCCGCACAATACCAATGTGGTCCCAGTCAGGAGTCCGCACAATACCTCTGTGACCCCAACTTTTTTCTTTTTTTTTGTCTAACAGAAACAAAATGGGCCACGTGGGTGGGGTCCGCATACTCATTACAACCAAATACCTTTTTTGCTTGGAATTCGCATCCTCTGAGATATCTCAAAGTTTGAGAAACCGCAACTGTTAAAATATGTTGTGCACGAATCTCAAGGCACAAATAATACTGGCCCCTGCGCTATCCCCAAATTGGCATCGTACCCATCGGTCACCCAAAAGTTGAGACATCTCAGAATTTTACTATAGACAAAAAAACAAAAAGTTGGGGTCGTAGGGGTATTGTGCAAACGCCTAACTAGGGCCGTATCGGCATTGTGCGGACCTAAGTGTTTGGGGCCGCAGAACACCGGAGCGGCCTGGGTAGAAATCGAATTCCACAATTTCTGAGGCACCTTCTAATTGAACAGTTTCTGAGGCAAATGGTTTATTTCTATACTTGTCACATATACACAGTGGCATCTTGGCATACGATTGTGTGTGTGTCACAAGTAAAAGAAAATGAACAATTTGACCTCACAACCGGCCAATTAGAGATTGAATTTGTCTCTTAAACATGCTATATATTTTTTTTTTTTTTTAATAAAAGGTCTAATGGGTACTTTATAAATTTAAAATAAGTTTTAATCGAAAAAGCAATAAATTGGATAAATTTGTGAGTTTTTTAATCTTAGAGGGGTAAATATATATTATGAATTTTAGAGAGAGGTATATGTAATTTTGAGATTTTTGAGGGGCATAATGAAATTCCCTTAACCTTCAAATAGTCCCTCAATTCATTATGAAAAAAATAAGTATTTTTAAGATATACCACACAGTTTGTTTGTGGAAATACAAAAAATCACTGAAGTATTAAGATTACAATATACAAATGCTCTGCTTGATAGAGAGATAAAGTTGAGGATAAGATGATGTTTGTAGAGGATTGAAAAAATATAATATTTATCACAAATCTTGTGGAAGATAACTCCATGTTATTCTTTCTTATTATTTCTCTGTCAAACATAACTTGATGTTAAAAAAATTAAATGCTAAATTACCAAATAATCCTTGAAACTTCACAACAAAAATATAGTAGAATAACTGTAGCTACAAACTTGAAATAATGACAATTTAATTAAGACCAATTAATTATGGTTATTTTCATCATGGTCATCTCTCTCTAACACTTCTCAAGCGCTTTGATCCAACTTTTATAAATAAATAAATAAATAAAAATAATGTTTCTATTTTAGTTCAGGGAAGTTTGTATTGTAGATAAGAAAATTATTCATTATAACTAAAGATGTGTTTATTTATTGGAGTTTGAAATTATTAACAGTTTTATAAAAATTATTAAGTGTGTATTTTGGTTTACAGATGTGTGGATACAATATATTCTAAAAAAAATGTTTTCATTATGGTTGAAAGGGAATAGTGGATTATTGAATAGTTTAAGACATATGTTGACAATTTTTAATATATATACTTAAAATTTAAGTTTAAAATGTGACAGCGACCGACAATTATATAATAGACCCCCCCCCCCCCCCCATATTTTTCATTTTTAATGTCTTTTTTATTAAAACTCATTTTAAATTTATAAACTATCCATTTTGCCCTTCATTAAAAAATGTAGTATGTTTTAGAAAAATGTTAGTCTACTAATTGAACGGTTTTCAAGAGAAAATTGGTCATTTATCTACTTTATGATGCTTACATTGTGTCATTAAGATATATGATTGTTTAAGTGCCAGAAATAGAGAAACAATTTATTTGTTTTCGAAAATCGACCAATTAGAAGATTGACATTTTTTAAAATATGCTACTAGTTCTATTTTGTTTAATTAAGGCTAAAATGGATACTTAAAATTTAAAATAGTTTTGATAGAAGAGACATTAAATGAGAAAATTTGTGAGTTTTTAAAGTTTGAAAGGATAAATATGATATTATGAGTTTTAGAGGGGGAAATACGTAATTTCCAAGTTCTTACAAGGTATACATGAAATCCCCCTATTATATATGGAAATAAATCTGATTTATTTCTTAAAAGGTAATTTCCAAGCAGATTTATTTCCATTATATATACACATGAATTGAAAGCTTGATCCCACAAGTCTCTAGAGAGAGAGAGAGAGAGAGATGTGGCGGTTTAACATGAAGCTAAACTCATGGCTGAACAAACTAAGAGAAATGAGAAATCCTACAAGGCATAGAAGAAACAGCACAAAAACCTCCAAACAATCAGAAGAAAGCATTACCAACTTGCCAAAACAAAACTATGCCCCAAACAGAGCATCTCAGTACCTCGCAAGCAAAGAACGACTCGATATGTTACATAAATTGCCTTCAATTGATAGAAAATCACCTCATGATATAATATTTGAAAGAGGATCAAAAGGCCAAGAACTGAATCTAAGGCCAATTCTGACAAAACCCATAAACAGAGGAGGAAAAATCAAGGTGAGGTCGATTTCACCGAGGTGCAATTCAAGAGCCAAACAGATGAGATGGGTGTTAGAGAGCTCCTTGGAGGTGAAATATTCTAACGATCCAGAAAGGATTTCATGCAGAGCATGGTGGAGATGATTGTAGAGAAAAACATTGTAGAAATGAAGGATCTAGAGGAGCTTTTGGCATGCTATCTATCTCTCAATTCAAAAGCACATCATGATGCTATTGTGAAGGTGTTTGAGAAAATTTGGTTCGTTTTCTTTCAAGCCAGTTATGTTGGTTGAGTTTTAATTTTAGTTCAATATAACTTGTGAATTTTTTTTTTTTGGAATTTATGTATGAAGCTATGCTTTATTTTCTAATATCAGATGAGCATAAATATTTTTTTTTCCTTTGTTCTTCTAATACAAACGATAAAAGGCTTCAGATACACTGTGTTTTGGCTCTGATTGTAAGTCATAGGAACTTTTATTCTAACATAATAATTATTTTATTTGTTAATCATCAACTGAAATGTTAGGGTATATACTTGATATGATATTTAAGAAAATTTGGAATGTTAGTTCTAAATACTTGATGTGTTTAGATATAAATACTTGATAATTGTATAATAATACCTGATATAATTAGCATGCACACTCCAATATTATATAAATATTGGAGTGTTTAGGTATTAATACTTGGTATGTACATAATCAATACATAATCAATATTTGGTATGCATGTTCTCTTCATGTATATATTGAGTAAAAACTTTTATTCTTACTTGATACTTGAGTGTCTAAGTATAAATACTTGGTATCATCAGCATGCTGTAAAAAAAAAATTATTGAGTAAAAACGCCTAATTGATGGTGAAGAATATGAATTTTTCTTTATTTTCATGAAATTTCAATTGGTATTAATTGCAACCAAAACTACATTTAATAATTTTTCCCAAACAATCATTTTTCGTGTTCTATAAAACATTTGGGGGCATATATTTTTCATTATAATCCTACTAGTAAAAAAAGAAATTAAATTAAAATAAAAAAATTGGGAAGGAAGGTAGATTTTATGAAATAAAACTTTATTCATTCAATTGCTTTCTGTAATACAATTAAAATTACATTGTTATCTATTTAATAATTATAAAGATCGTATGTATCTAAATAGCTTTAAATTGAGGATTTGTTTCCGTTATTGGCATTGATGAGGATCTGGTTGGCCTCCATTTTATGTTAAAATGGATATCTCCATTTTATCTCTAACATAAATAAAATTCTCTTAAGCCCCCAAAAACTTTCGTATCGGGATCTTGGATGAAGAATAAAAAAGAAAAAGAAAAACCGAGCAAACATCAATTTACGAAAGAGAAATGAAAACACGCGGTCCCAAGAGATTATAATTGGGTTTTATTGGGTCAGATATCTCGGCCCAATACTAACCCATCAGGCCATCACGTGCCGCAATTACAGTTCCACTATAATGAAAAGGAATCGAATCCGGAATCCATATCCTCTGAGGTAACAAAATATTTCTTTTTGGATCAAAGCCGTCCGATTAGAATTCGGGCCAATCTGATTCGAGATAGAACGCAGGGTCTGCTTTAATAGTCGTGCGAATTTTAATTGGACGGTTCAGATCCAAACAGAAATATTATGTTACCATATGCAACGAAATCATCGAATCAGATGGTTAGATCTCTCTCTCGCTCTCTCCCCTATATTATGCTCGTTTTCTCATTTCTCACTTAGTTTTATCGCTCAGCCTCATCGGTTCCCACTCTCCCTCAATGCGTGACTCTTAAACTCTGCCAAAGAAACTGTCTTGTCTGCTATGTGTTCCCCAATTTGAATCTCAACCCGACAGAATCACCAATAAACCAAATCCACCACCCACTACTATAAACTTCCCTACCAACATCAACTTTAATGACCAGTTTGGTAACATTGGGAAGCCGCATCAGTCGCATTAGAAGGGGAATCAGCAAAAGAAGTGCCGGAAGGCGGATGCCATTTCTTCCCAAGAGGAACTTCACATGTTAGAGCAGCTGTTGGCTGCCAAGAACCCTCCACCATTCATCCGTCAGTTCAACCAACACCTCGCCAATTACATTAAAACCTCAAGCAGCCCTTACCCTACCGTCTTTTCAACCCAAGCTAAAGTAATAGGTCTTGATGAATATATACCTATTTGATTTTGATGGACTGATGTGCGAGAATGATTCGGGTCAGCCTAATGTTTGGTTTCCTTGGATTGTTTCTCAAAGAGGGTCGTAGAGCTAATACTGTCATATTCAATCCACTGATCAAAGGCATGTGTGGGGATAAAAGAATTGGTGAGTCCGCAAAAATGGTGCTCGACAAAATGCCTAAGTTGGAATGTGTACCCGATGTAGTCTCGTATAGCATTCTTATACATGGGTTGTGCAAAAAAGGCGAAACTTAGAAGGCAATGGATATTCTTTTTTTTAGGTTTAGTGGGAAAGTCCCACTAAAAAATTTATTGAGAAGAAAAAGTATTTACAATAGTCTGACCACCTGCGGTAGTCATTTTCCTCTTATATTATTTACAATAGGTCGAAGGGCCTAGCGTTAGTCGCTACTCGCTACTCGCTAAAGCCTAGAGGAGAGAGCGAGGAGGTCAGAACTCAGAAGACTCAGGTTTTAGGAGGAGAATTTTCAAATGTGCGCCACTAGTGGAGACTGGAGAGAAAAGGGGAGTTCAATTGCTAAATCCTAAAACTAAACGGGCCCTACAAAAACAAACATTTATCAATCTTCAAACTTCGGCCTATAGTGTGTAGCTCGTTATGGGCCGAGGTGGTCCGGTCCGAGCTGGCTCTAACTCAGCTTGTTAATATTAGACCGAATGGTGAGCAAGCTCGCTAACAGCTCAGTCAACTATCAAACGAGCTGTTGACGATCGAGCCAGAGACAAATCACGAGCGATCTACGAGTTACGAGCTTTTTTAACAGCCCTACATAATATTGTAATACTGCCCGGTGGTGTCGGGACAAGACCGATAATATATCTAATTTAAATTTGGAAATTGTAGTCTCGAAAACAGAAAATTGATCACTGAAAAGTAAATTCAATCAAGCCCATGTTCGTTGTCAGCCCAAATTTCCAACGAGCCCAAATGTCAAAGTTCGGCCCGTTTCTCGTTTGTTCTTATCGGTTCACTCTTTTTGTCACCCAAGTATCCTCTCCATTACTGTAAAAGATTCTCTTCACTTTACAGTTTGAGATTAACTCTCAGCCGCTTTGATATTCGGGCTATCGCAGGGGCAGTATTATTGGGCTTTGAGATTCGTGCAAGTTAAAAAGATTACCTATTACGGTACCGGGGAGAATCTGAATTCAGTCGGCCGTCCCTCTTTAAAGTTTAAACCCTAGCTCGCTGCATTGCGCCTCACTCGGATTCTTCTTCTGGTTTTGAACTGTTACTTTATCAGGTACTGTACTGAGTTTAATTTCTTCTTGGTTCCTTGTTGTTGTTCCTTTATTTCGAGCTTTCAGTATGAAAACCGAGCCTGAAATATGCGATTTTCTTCCCTGTTAGTGGGGTTTTTAGTTGTTTCCTCTTGGCTGATTGTTCTATTATTGATAAATGTGCGTAATTTTGGTTAAAGCTAGTTAATTAGAATTGAAGGTCTCTGTATTAATTTTTCGATCGCGTTGATCTGTTTTGTTTGGGATGCTTCCAATTTTGCACGTGTGGTCTTCATTGATTATCTCTCTTAAGATCATTTTAATTGAACCTGTACTTGAATAACTTCAATAATTTCCGAGATTTTATAAAAAGAGCCAATATGGTGCAGAACTAAAGATGAAGATTTCTATAAATAGGCTTTAATAATATTTTTAATTTATGAAATTACCCAGTCTTTTGATTCTTCCTTTTTAAAATAAATGGCATTGGTGCTGTGCTTTGCCTGGCTTGATGAGTTTTTTTTTTTTTTTTTTTTTTGTTTCAGTTTGTTGGTTTCCCTTTTTCTCAATACATTGTTCTTCCTATCAGTGGTTCATTGTTCAATTGTAATTTATGTTTAGATGTTGTTTAACACATACCCCAGGGTAGGCCGTGGTGAGAATATCTCTATAATTACCCTACACACAGTATCTTGCCAAAAAGATGGATGTAGTTTACTTTGACAGAGATAAAATTTTATAGGGCATTTAATTAGTAGCTGTATAAAGCTGATTCATTAACTCTTTGTTAAGGTTTATATTCCTCTGGAATATGACATTGCTGCACAATTTTGATAATTAAATTGAGGCTATTCTTGTAGGTGGTAGTTGAATATAGAAGGGCGTAAATTGTCACTTGGAAGTGAAGCTCAACCTTGTTAGAGACTGTAACCAAACCAACTAAGAATAAATATGAATCAGATGGTGTGTGTCTTATCTTTTACCCCCTTCTCTTCACTTTCACCTTCACCTTCCAAATCCCAAATCTCATCCCCATCCCCATTTGCTTCTCGCCGAAGCCTTTACCTTGTCAGTCATGTGTTCCACCAATCCAAATATCAACCCGACAGAATGACCAATAAATCAATTCCACCACCCACTTCTACTAACTTCCTCAGCAACATCAATTTTGACGACCATTTTGGTCAAATTGGGAGGCTACGTCAGCCGCTTTGGAAGGGGAAGCAGCGGAAGAAGAGAAGGGGGTGCGGGAAGGCAGATGCCATCTCTGGCCAAGAAGGGGAAGCAGGAGAAGGATCTGTACCCGATGTAGTCTCATATTGCACTCTAATAGATGGCCTGTGCAAGAAAGGCAAGATTCAGGAGGCATTAGATTTTGTAGATGTCATGATTTCCAAAGGACATGAGCCTTATACCGTGATCTACAACACTGTTATAGATGGGCTGTGCAAAAAAGGTGAAATTGAGAAGGCATTAGATTTTGTAGATGTCATGATTTCCAAAGGGCATGAGCCTAATATCGTGACCCGTTACACTCTTCTAAAGGGGCTGCGCAAGGAGGGTGAGGGGTGGGGGAAGGCAGATGCCATCTCCGGCCAAGAAGGGGAAGCAGGAGAAGGATGTGTACTAGATGTGAAATCCTATAACTCTCTTATAATTGACCTGTCAACGAAAGGCAAAATTGAGGAGGCAATCAATATTCTACATTATATGATTTCTAAAGAGTGTGAGCCTAATCATATAACCTATATTTTTCTTATAAAAGGGCTGTGCAAGAAGGGTGAAATTGAGAAGGCATTGTATTTTCTAGGTGTCATGATTTCCAAAGGGCATGAGCCTGATGTACTAACCTATAGGAATCTTATTAATGGGTTGTGCAAGAATGGTGAAATTGAAAAGGCATTGGACTTCCTAGATGACATGATTTCCAAAGGGCAAGGACCTGATGATGTGACCTACAACATTGTTCTAGAAGGGTTGTGCAAGATAGGTGAATTTGAGAAGGCAACGGATATTCTACATGATATGATTTCTGAAGGGTGTGAGCCTGATAATGGAACCTATAACACTCTTATAGATGAGCTATGCAAGAAAGGCGAAACTGAGAAAGCGATGGATATTCAACGTGATATGATTTCCAAAGGGTTAGATCCTTCTATTGTGACCTACAACATTGTTCTAGAAGGGTTGTGCAAGATACGTGAATTTGAGAAGGCAACGGATATTCTACATGATATGATTTCTAAAGGGTATAAGCCTGATGTTGGGACCTATAACACTCTTATAGATGAGCTATGCAAGAAAGGCGAAACTGAGAAAGCGATGGATATTCGATGTGATATGATTTCCAAAGGGTTTGATCCTGATGACTTGTGAGGGGGCTGTGCGCCGTGGAGCGTGAATTGGATAAGAAGGCAATTGGAGTGGTGATAGACCTGCCATTGATCTGTATTGTAATTACTGTGCCCAACTTTATCTAACTTTTGTTATGGACCCTTTTTAAATTTCTGTATGATGCTTAGGGTTTGATTGTTGGATTAGTATGAAACAAACAACCCTTTTATTTTGTGCAACTTGATCAATTATTGAATCTAGCTAGTATTTCCATTTAAATAATTGATTGCATCAAGTACACATCGATCGTTCCAGTTTTGTAAAAGATCGATTGTGACTGAAAACCAACTTAATATTTTGGGCCAAAAATCTCTGTATCCAATTAAATTGTTCTTTCTTTATTTTTATCATAATTAAATTATTCTTTCAAGTAACAAAAGTGAATGTATCTGATACAGAGCAGGGTACAAATTCTTCCATATTCTGTTCTTCCATCATATGTAACTTAGGCTTTCAAATATTGATCAGATCTTACAACCTACTTTGAACAATTTTATTTTCGATTCATGCTTCCAGCTTTATATTCATTGCTTAGTACTTCTTTAATTTTTTTATTGATTGTCTTCCTTTCTGGAAAAGATGCAGGTGATACTGGCACCGAGTGAATTCTGCAATAACTGGAGAAAATTCTGCAAAATATTGTGCTGAAATATATTTTATCTAAGAAAATCTTATAAACTAATATACTTTTATTTATTTTTATATGATTATTCACTAATTAAATTTATTGATGCAGTGAATAATTTTTTTAGTTGAAAAGTATAATAATCTAGATAATATTTACAAATTTATTTCATTAAAATTACCATTTTTCGTAAGAGTCACTCAATTCTTTTTAATATAAGAGGCAAGTGTTGCTGGAAAGATATACTCTAAATAGTACTTTGCAAAAAGGATGAACCTACATTAATTTCTTAACATAAAGGAATTTATGATGTGTATAAAAATTAATTTAAATGATACAAAGATAAAAAAAAATGAGGGCATAGTTGGATTTTTTTTTTAATGACTTTCCAGCAACACTTGCCCTTTATATTAAAAAGAATTGAGTGACTCGTACAAAAATTGATAATTTTAATGAAATAAATTTGTAAATATTTCTAAATTATTATACTTTTTAACTAAAAAAATTATTCACTGCATCAATATAAGTAGTGAATAATCATATAAAAATAAATAAAAGTATATTAGTTTATAAGATTCTTAGATAAAATATATTTGAGCACAATATTTTGAAGAATTTTCTCCAGTTTTAGACACTGCTGGAGCTATCCTGTACCGTCACAGTTACACAACAACGGTCAATCAGACGGCATAGATGAATAACAACGGTTCGTTTGGAAATGGACATCTCCAGATACTTTCAGCGTGTAGGTGAAGATCAGAAAAATATCCAGGCTCCAGCCGTTTCTGTTTGGGAAACCAAATTCGCTCCAGTAAGCAAGCGACACTAAATACACCCGGGTGCATATCCGGTTTATATCGGCCTTTCCGCTAAAGAACAAACTGATGGCACGAAGCGGAACGCCCCCGCTCACAAATAATAGTCCCACAACGCTTAGGCTAAAATACCGAAGGTTCCGCTTCGCTTTAAATAAAGAGGGAGCTGCAAGATTTTAGTTCAACCGTCCCGTCAGGGTTGAGAGGGAACGCGCTCGTGAAGTGTTAGCTGAGGCGTGTTCTGCCGACAACCAATTGACGAACTAAAATTTTTCAGGCGAGCGTACGCTGCTCCTACATTCGAGTTAGCGTTGCTCGTCAATTTTTGGAAGGCCTCCTTTGCCAGAGGGGGACCTACAATCTCTCACTAAACTAATAAAAGGTTCTGTTAATTGGGGCATTTGACCTACAATCACGGCGGCGCTCGGTGGAGATGGACTAGGTTTGTATATACCATTTTTTATTTTTCATTTGGTTTGGTAGATCTGATTTATTAGGTTCTTAGGTTAATCTTCGCTTATCTGAAAGTTCCTTTCCTCTCTCACCTTTTGAACTTCTATGTTCGTTTATCTGATTTATTGATTTCTTTTTTAGACTGTAGCTTTTCTAAATTGTATTCGCAAAATTGATTCCATACCTTTCTGAACGCTTTACTTTTTTTGTAACTTCTTACTCTATATCTGAATTAAAAGTTTCTCTCTTCTTTGTCTGTGGTTAGGCGGGACCCGCTTTGATGCATCGTAATATGCATTTTTCGGAAATGATGTCATGGAAGAAGTAGAATTAGGCGATTTAGAAGAGGAAGAAGATGAACGTAGCAATATTGGGTTATCAGGAATAGATGAAGAATTCCAGCCATCTAATTCTGGGGATAATTTGAGGTATGTTTATGGTTTATTTTATTTTTTTTTGCAAGGGTAAATGGACTTTTTTTTGTTTCTCGTGTTATGCGGGAATTTCTGAATTTATTTTTTTGTTACCTTTTCTTAAACATAAGATATTCTTTTGTTACCTTTTGTAATGTGACACTTTATGGATTTTCAATCATGCTGGAGCTTAATTGCAAGTACTTAAAGAGTTAAAAGCAGTTTGCATTTTGTGAGCTTGTATAGTATAAGCAATGTTGACAATTTATTTAATAGGCTGGCTTCTTCAGTTCCTTTTAAATATTAAATGAATTTTTAATGCATATTTATAATTAGGGAGGAAAAATAGGCAGTAAACTGGTAGAGGTGATTAAAGGTGCCGATGGGGTTATTATTGAAGAAGGTGGTAGAGAATTAGCTCAGAATGGCATGTGCAGGTAAAGATTGGTTCTTGCTAGGATAACTATGTCAAGTAGTGTTTCCTATCTCTGTTCAGTGGCTTAGTCGCCATTTTGCAATCTTGATCGGTTTTTCGGTCAATATTAAAATTTAGTACTAAAGTGCCTTCCTTGCATAAAATCATAACATCCACTGTATAGTTAATTCTAAACAATTTATTTGCCTCAGTTGATCCCTTTGGTAGTGTTGCAATTACCAATCTCACCTCTGGAAAATTGATTGCTGGTAACATTAAACATATGCTAAATGAATTTATCCTGTTTTCGACGACCTTCTCCAGTCGCACCTTACTATTCTCTCTGGTAAAATTACCGAGGTAATTCAAAATGACATTCTTACTTCCCTCTCTGCTCTTACTTCTCTCTAGCAGAAATATCTTGCTTACCCTTTAATTCATATGTGATTAGCTGATTTCTGTCAACCTTTCTATTGCTATATCAATTGTAATTGTCCGGTACAATTATGATTTTGTAATGAAAATGGCCCGAGGTGGAATGCACTGGGCCTCTTTACTATTTGTGCTAAAGCATATCAGACGGTTCTGATCTAAACTCAAAATTTGAGTTAACTTGGGTGATATGAATTCAGGTTTATTGAGGGGTAATTGGCCTTGAAATATCTAGCTAGAGAAAAACATGGAAACCACACATTAGGATAGGTACAGCAGTAGATAGTAGATACTGGTATATATCACGCCTGGTCTTAAAATCAAAGACAAGATAAATGATGACATAAGCCTACTAACTGAATTGACATCCTTGTGAGTTCACTAAATTTGTTTCGAAATTAATCTTCAAATGAAATTGCAGTGATTCGTAGTTAATTTTTCAAAATATTTGGTTTAAATTAGAGTTGAACATTATCAAGCGTTAATATCAGTATCAAATTATAATGAAAAATATTCAGAATTACTCAATTTTCATTTTCAGGGATCTTTCTTCAAACCCCGACCTTGTTGGCTCGCTGCCAGAAAACATTAGCAAACTACAAAAGCTTACAACCCTGTAATTACAATTTTAATATATAACAATATACTATACTCTACTTAATTGAATTAAAGGACAAAAAATAAAGGTAAAGGTCTTATGTTTTTATACTCTTTGACTTGTGTAGGACACTGCAAGGTTGCAATTTCACTGGCACCAAACCAACTACAATTGGGAATTTGAGAAATTTAACCTTTTTGTAAGAATTACTGACCATTGATTTAGCTTCAAATATTGGAAATTTTAATTCAGTTTTTCTATTAATTAATGAATACGAAACTCCAGGTACAGTAATTTATATTTACATGTTGGTCTTTTATAACTTCAATTATCATAAAATTGCAGGGCCCTTAATTCCAATAATTTCAGTAGGAGTATATCTTCTACAATTGGTTTACTCTCAAATTGTATTGGTTTGATCTAGCTGATAACCAGCTTACAGGACCCCTTCCTATGTCCAGTGGCACATCTCCTGGTCTAGACTATAAGGTCGTGTACGGACAAACGGGGCTGACAGCCAGCGGCATGCATACCTGATCTACCCACCGTCTCTGAGATAATTAGGTTGGTCTTCTCGATTTTTGATTAATAGATGCTCTTTTGAATTTGAATCAAGTAACACGATTTAGAAAACTTGAGTCGGTTTAAATCGGTATGTTGCTTGATCACTTCTACTGTTTTAAAGACTGGATCGATTACTTTTGTTTTTCAAAACCAATTTGTTGATGTGTCTTGATCCCTTGGAAACAATGATTTCCCAATTAGCTCATATTTTTTTAGAAGGTTTCTTTACCAAAGTTTTACTTGCCGGCAAGCAATACAGTATCTTTACAGGAGAATTTGTGCTCTGACATACAACTTCTTTATAGGTCACGACATTATGCTCACACCCATCAAATATCATCTCATGTACAAGATCCAATCTTTATCTTCCTTCTTTTCTGGCACAAAATGCAGGAATGTATCTCCA
This sequence comes from Carex parvula, assembly GCA_025461045.1. NCBI lineage: Eukaryota > Viridiplantae > Streptophyta > Magnoliopsida > Poales > Cyperaceae > Carex > Carex parvula. Next base: position 163,725 of record JAJGRW010000656.1, on the reverse strand, counting down.
AAAATGCGGGGTTCGCATAGTTTGTTTTTTTATGATACTTCTTTTATAGTGAGGCTATGGTACTATGCATAACGCACATTGGTCCGTACTCTTGGATCACTACATCTGTTTACAAAGTCCAAATAGTCGATCTGAACCGTTCAACATGATAAAATTACAAATTGTCTTTTTTTTTCTTAAAAAATAAGCAGCACTGTAGTTTTTTATTTTATTTCATCTTCCTTTAATTTATTTAAAAATGAATGTTATATACGTAGGCAGAGAGGCTTAACACAAGTAGAGATGTATCTGGGAAGGTGTTCAGCAAGCTCTAAAAATGCTTGAAGGCACGCACGGTTAGTTGTTTCATTTAAATCAGCAGCTTATTATCATGAAATTTTACAAAATTGTATGACCAGTGTATAAATGCGCTTTTCTCCTTTTCTTACCTTATTTTGATTTGCTGGAGGGGTTGATTTGGTGATTAAATAAAGTTCAATAATGGATTGCTTAAATGTGACTTGAACTGATTTCTGCTCTCTAATTAATCATTGGGTTGTTGATTTGAAATGGTAAAGTTTGATCAATGCTCTTGAATTTCTGCTCTTACAGGAAGAAATTAACAATGCGAGTGCTGCTTCTACACTGACAACAAATCCTGGGATTATGAGGGGTTTAGGATAACTTTTAAATTAATTTTAGGGGATCTCTTATATTGACAATCAAACATGTGTATCTCAAAATGGATGTAAGCCTACGGTTATTTGAATGACAAAAAAAAGAAAAAAAATCTTATGAATGTTTACAAGGTCTATCATGATTTATTTATGTAATGCGGTACCGTTATCGATGGAAGAGACTCTATAATTAGTTGAGATTAATTACTGTGATTTAATACTATCAATTTCCACTGCATGCATAAAATTTTCTCCTATGAAGAAAAATCCAGCTAAAATTAATTTAAGAAAGAAATGAAAACATGTTGGATCTAGTTGGGTCCTAGAAATTGTATTTGGGTCAGTATTGGATCAGAAATCTCGGCCCAGAATTTGAACAATTAAACAGCCCCGTTATAATTACCTTTACTATTCCAACTTGCATAATACCACCTGCCATGTATTCTTTTTTTTTTTGAAAGCCTAGCAGCAGCTGCTAAGTGATATATTAATTAACAAAAACAAATTACACAATCTCAGTGCTCTGAACAGATATTAAAACCCCAACCTGCCATGTATTCTTTATGTTTGTTTAATGAATTATAGTAGGCCTTCGCCTACTAAGTCAAAAAAAAAAAAAAAAAAGAGGAGAATTCTCAAGTAGAACAAAATATACTGAAGAATTTTACCAATTCAATATAACAAATCGTTCCTATCTTCTTATCTTTAAGTTGGAGTTGGTTACGGTGCTATGTATAGCAAAGAGGGCCTTCGTGCTATGGCTCAATATTTGAGTTTTCAAAATTCTAACGGTCGATTTGAACTGTTCAACAAGATCCTCATATGAATAGAACACATATCCTCGACGGTACCGTAAAAGATTTCCTTTTACAATTAGCTATCTACGGTTTGAAATTAACTCTCAGCCGGTTTGGGATTCGGGCTGATTGAGGGGGCAGTATTATTGGGCTTTGAGATTCGTGCCAAGTTAAAAAGAACGGTCCAGATCAAGTAATTGTAAAAGATTCCCTTTTACGGTACCGTCGGTGATATGAATTCCATATGAATATGTACTTGCAAATCAAATTTTACATTTTTTGAAATGTTTTTACTATTTTTTAAGATAGGTAGCAAAACACTTGATCTGAATGGTACAGAATTTTCAGATCAAGTGATTTTCTACCTATCTAAAAAAATAGTAAAAAAATTCTAAAAAACATAAAATTTGATTTGCAGGTACATATTCATATGGAGATCAAGTTAAACGGTTCAGATCGACCATTAGAATTTTGAAAACTCAAATATTGAGCCGTAGCACAGAGGCCCTCTATGATATGCATAGCATATTAGCAATTCCCATTTTAAGTTTCTTTTACAATATTTTACCAATGTTTACGAGTCTGTATTTGGCAGTTACGAGTTTGTAAAATACTAGCAGCTGTCCATATATATGCATGTATACGTGTCATTTTATGTGGTTAATACATAAATAAAAAGAGGGTATTTTTTTTTTTCAACGGTAACCCACAGTCAAGTTTGGTGACAGAAGTTACAAATCAAAAGTTACCAAATAGTGCCTTAAATTCATGTTTGGTATTAAAAAAAAAAGTGGGTTTTCAAAGCTACCAGAATGAGGTTTGTTGTGAAAAAAAATAACTCCAAATACTTTTTTGAATGCTTCCATTGGAATAATTAAATATATATATATAGTACAGCTAATATCATAACGTTATAATTTCAGCCTGACAATCAAAGTCCAAATAGTCGATATGAACCACTTAACATGATCTCCATATTAAAATATACTTGAAGACCAAATATTATATTTTTGGGGAATTTTTTTACTATTTTTTTTATATAGATACAAAATCACTGTTTTGGATGGTTCAAAATTACCTGAAATTACTGATTTTGTACCCATCTAAAAAAATAGTAAAAAGTTCAAAAAAATATAAAATTTGATTTTCAAGCACATTTTAATATGGAGATCATGTTGAATGGTTCGAATCGATTGTTCAGACTTTGAAATCACAAAAACTAACTCGTTATAACTTAAATTGAAATTATAACGTAATGTCATTAGCCGGACTATATATATATATATATATATATATATATATATATATATATATATATATATATATATATACACCATTAAGTATGTGTAAGTGCATCAAATATATATATGTAGTGGAGTGATGACGTGTGTGTATATATATGTGTGTGTGTAAGCGCATCAAATATATATGTAGTGGAGTGATGACGTGTGTGAGTTAATCGTGTATACCATTAAATATTTTGCATTGATGTATTAATTATCAATTCTGTTTAAGACTAATACATATTATGTTTGTATTTGTTTAGTGTTGGGTCACAAATTTTAAACTAGTTTAAATCTTGTCCCAATACCATCATGAAAACAAAATTTAACCATCAAATGGTCTCTCAAATTTATTATGATAAAAATGGATCATTTTAAGATATATCACTAGAGGTGAAAACGGTATGATAATATCCGATCCGTATTCGATCCGTATTCAAAAAATTAGATGTGGTTATTTGATATCCAGATATCCGTATGGATATGGATACTGATATGGTTTTACGTTTCAATTATCCATATCCAAATAGTAGATATATATCATATATTTTAATATATATTATGAAAAAATATTGTTATTCACCATTAAAATTAGATAAATATTATGAACTTTGGTATTTTTTTAATATTATTTTAATAAATATCTGATCCGGTCCGAATCCGTATCTGTATCTGGCTGATATTTGATCCGTATCCGTATCTAGAAAATTAAAAAAGTATATGGATATGATTTTACCACTATCCGCTCCGTATTCGCTCCATATTCGCCAACTCTCATAGAAGATAAGAGTTATCATGTTATCTCTTCACATTATTTCTCTACCAAATATATCCAGATGAAAAAAAAAAGTTTAAATGCTAAATTACCAAATAATTCTTGAAATTGCACTGCAAAAATACAGTAGAAAGATTGTAGCTACGAACTCCAAAATAATGATTATCATTTAATTGAAAATATAGTATAAATTATCATAGTCATGACATATAATTTTTTAAATTACGACATGAATAAAAGTTCAAAAATTAAATGATTATACTTTGAACTAGGATACCAAAACAAAATAAAACTATGAAGTATCAAGGTTTATGCGAAGAGCAGAATCATATCACTAGAGACTCTCCGTTCTAAATTGAACTAAAGACTCCATTCACTCTAAAGATAAATAAAATAAATTAAAAATGCCAAAATCCTCAAACAGGACAGGTCCAGGCATTTGGAAATGGAGGGGTGATTCCTAGTTGCCAGGTGGTGCCCCCATTACCATTTTGGTGACACATGGCACACAAGCATGGTGTTTTTTTAATACCATTAAATTAAAACCACTTGTATTTAAGTTACAGAATTTTAGTAACTTCCCCTATTTCTACGCAAATAATAATAATAATAATAATAATAATAGAGAGTTCAAATGTCTTTGTGTCTTTCATGCATCATCGTGCCTTCCATCATTTATCTATGTTTTTAAAGTTCAAACAATCTATCCGAACTGATAAACATAATATTCATGTTAAAATTTACTTGAAGATCAAATTTTATTGTAATTTTTTTACTATTTTTCATATAGTTATAAAATCACGTTTTTTGGATGGTCCAGACTCCAGAAAAATCAAAATTTGTACCTATATAAAAAAAATGTAAATAATTTTCAAAAAAAATATTAAATTTGTTATCCAGGCATAATTTTATGTGAGTTTTATATATTTTTTATTATAAACATTTTAAAATAGTGTATGTAGGTACTTGTCAAGAATTAATAGTTCAAAAATTTAATTTATATATAGTACTTGATTAGTAGATCAATGCAATAATAATGGACTAATATGAAATATGGTCAATGTAATGTAACAAATATAAATAGAGTGGAAAAAAAGTGTCATTTCGTGCCGTAATTAACATGCCGTGATTTTGGTCTCGTGCCGTGCCGTGCCGTGATCAAAATGTCAAGGGTGGTCACGCCACGTGAATAGTTACGCCATGTGAGTCACGCCGTGATCAAATGTGACTCACTTGACTATTTGATCATAATCTAGGTTAGTTTATTCAAGATTCACCATTTGTTCATGATCGAACGGTTCTAATTACACGTGACTCGCGTGACTGTGCCGTGCCAAATTTTTAAAAGATGGTCACAACACGCGAATGGTAACGGCACGGGACACGCAAGTCACAGCACGTAATTGACACGCATGCCGTACTGTTTCGTGTCGTAACAGTGTCGTTCCGTGACGGAGCCGGCTCCGTTATGCCATTTTGCTCACTCTATATAAATAATTGCCACAAGGTAAGGCAGCATGAGTTCATACTTCATGGAATATATTCAATGATATACTGAGGATGACTGTCTCATTTATAAAACGGACTACAAAATTATCTCATAAAAGGCTGTTACCATTTCAATGGCATTCAACACCGTTGAATTTAATATATATTGCCTGAGCCAATAATTGACATAGTCTGTTTTAAATTAAAATAAATTAAATTAACACACATATCTTTTGAAAATAGTGTTATTTTCTTTTCAAAGTCTATTGTAGAGAAGTTGCTGTCATCAACGTTTCTTCTTTCTACAAGAATTATTTTTTTCCGGCAACATTGACATTCAAATTCAAAATTTGAATTTGCATGGATTTGTAGTAGAAGATTGACTGAAATAAAAGATGTACTGACTTACCAACAAAAATGTTTCTACAGTAACATTTAATTCCGAATAAATGATAGATTGACCGGCTACGGTTAAAAAAAAAATTTATACAATGTACTTATTTTTTTTTTATCTTTGTATTATTTAAATTTATTTTTATACACATCATAAATTCCTTTCTGTTAAGAAATTAATGTAGGTTCATCCTTTTTGCAAAGTACTATTTAGAGTATATCTTTCCAGCAACACTTGCCCTTTATATTAAAAATAATAATTGAGTGACTCTTACAAAAATTGATAATTTTAATGAAATAAATTTGTAAATATTATCTAGATTATTATACTTTTTAACTAAAAAAATTATTCACTGCATCAGTAAATTTAATTAGTGAATAATCATATAAAAATATATAAAAGTATATTAGTTTATAAGATTTTCTTAGATAAAATATATTTCAGCACAATATTTTGCAGAATTTTCTCCAGTTATAGACACTGGAGCTATCCTGTACCGTCACAGTTACACAACAACGGTCAATCAGACGGGCATAGATGAATAACAACGGTTCGTTTGGAAATGGACATCTCCAGGTACTTTCAGCGTGTAGCGGTGTAGCCGTGTAGGTGAAGCCGTGAAGATGAGAAAAATATCTAGCCGTCTCTGTTTGGGAAACCAAATTCGCTCCAGTAAGCAAGCGACACTAAATACACCCGGTGCATATCCGGTTTATATCGGCCTTTCCCGCTAAAGAACAAACTGGTGCATATCCGGGATGAGGTCAATTTGGGTCCGATGCCCATCGGACTCAAAGCGATGGGTTCCATGACCGTCCGATCTGTTTAAATATTCGCGCCCGCAACTTTCGCGTCTGCTTTAACATTCGCTCGCACGAATCTTAAAGTAGATCGGACGGTCGTCGAACCCCATCGGGCCCAACCTGCTCTCATCCGGGATAAGGGTTCAAACTGAATAGTACTTTAGCAGTATATTTAGAGTATATCGGCCTTTCCCACCTTACAATTTGTCTGAATGCGCCAGGTGTTAGCGTAACACTAAAAGGCATTCCCGGGATAAGGGCTCAAATTTTCTGTGAACCGATTCCATATGAACCAACATGCAATGAGAAAAGCTTTTTCGAGGGCTTATATATGAACCGACCATTAACAGAAGTCGACCAGTAACTCCAGTCCAGGGGACGCTCCTGCGCACACGAGAAGCAGCATGGCGCATAAGAGTATCCTTGAAGAATCAAACCATAAAATTTACATATATTCGATCCATTTATTTTACAAAATTGCGAAAAAGCCCCTAGTGGCCCTTCATTTTCTATGAGGAAAATTTCCCTAGTACCCGTTGAAAAGTTGTAATTGTCAACATTTTGAGCCTGAAATTAAATACTTTTACAAAAAACTAAATATTGTTTTAGTGTCTTCGTATCTTGTTTGGTTACTAGAAAATAATTATTGAAAAAAAATAAAAACGGGTTATGGAACATGACTTTGATCAATATAAAAACTGTAATTATAATGTATTTTTTTGTTAAAAATATTTTTCCTAAAATAATTGAAGAAATTTTCTCACGAAATTAATTTCATTCGAAGAACAAATAATAAATAACTTGATATTCTTGATGTGTCTTTTGTTATATTTCAAATTTAGTGACTTCTATAAATTCTTGAGTTAATTTTTTTTTTGCAATCAATAATGTTGGCCATTACTAGTAATGGAAATTCAAGTTTTACATAAAAAATCATATTTTAATTACTTCTATATGCTTTCATAAAGTATGCTCGATGCCTGATCATTTTTATCATACAGTCGAATAAAAGAGTTATCATATCATAAGTTCTTATTGATAGTATTGTAATTTGTCGGGCACTATTAATGCTATTTTGTCGTACTTAATTAATTCTATATTTTGATGATATGACGATAAATATCATTCAAGCACGTACCGCTCTCAATATCTGTCGTAACACTGCAATATTAAATTATTGTTTATCGTTTTTTCATGTGCAATTAGATAAACTAACCAGCTGTGACATATGACACCTGAACATGCGTCACTGACTCAATAGTTGCACGTGCCTAGAAATAATATTCTATAATAAATAAGACATGTTCAGTATTATGTAAGTTCTTGCTAAAAATCCGACAACATAATACGCCATTTTGAAAAAAAAAATAGTTAGATACGAACCATTATTCTAGCTAAAATGATATATTTTTCTTGATTGAGATCATAAAAGTGACTAAAATCCATTAAAAAAAATTCATCAGATTGACTAAAGATTTTTATTTTAATAAACTTTTGCAATGATTAAATTCCATTTTAAACAAGTTTTTTTATCCGGATCTAGATGAAAAAAATATATATATATATTCAGATTTACCCCTGAATTTTCCCAATATGCTGTTTAACCCCTTCCTAACTCTTTTTCTTTTAGCCACCTACCCTTCGTTCTCTCTCCTTTTTGCTCATCTATGCAAACTCGGAGCATAAACCAAATTAAATCTCTCTCCACTCTCATTCTCTCTCCTCCAATCCTCTCTGCTATAAATGTCCTTTATCCCTCTGTTTTCTCGGTATACTCGACAATTCTGTTTATCTCTCTTGCTTTCGCACTCGCTCTCTGGCTGTTGCTCCCCAGTCTGATCGCGAAGGAATCGTGGAGGAAGGATTACTCGGAGGAATTCAGATTACTATCTCAGAACGCAATTCGAGGAATTTGGAACTGAAGGTGTGTTGCATTTCAATCCATCTGATTGCTCTGCCTTATTATTTCGAGTAGAAATCAGGCAGGCCCCACTTCAGACGCATCGCTTTGATTCGTCTAGGTCGCTTTCTTTACCAGACAATCTCTTTTTTTTTATTGAAATTTTTAATTCTATTGTATTATTTTTTTATTCAAATTAGAGTATATGTAGTTTATTTTTTTTATTCCAATACTCTTCTTATAGTGAGAATTTTAATTATAATTGTGTGTTGAAAAATCTTGTTTGGTTTCTGTTGTGATGTCTTAATTCTCACTGATTGATCTGAGTTGAAGGAAGTTGGGTATGCATCTTAGTCTTAGATGACTTATCGGGGTAGTTGGATGTAAAAGTTGTGTTCTTTGGGGTTTATACTGGTACTTATTGTGACTGATTATCTACTGGAGAAGAATTTTTATTAAAAAAAGTTGCTACATTTTGTAAAAGACAATGGATGCATATGCTGCATAATGTGGGGAAATTATAAATTACATGGTGGATTTTGTTTGATCTACTTTTTTTTTTAAAGTGCGATGAATTTAGGAGGGTGTTAAATTTTGTAGGTATGATCCTTTTTGGGTTGTGATCGGTTTTTATCTGGTATGTGAGTTAAGGAACAAAAACATATGTTGTGTTTATGGAGATAATACCAGCTTGCATGTTATGAAATCAGTTCTTCTGTCATTACGATCTAGTTGATGTCATCAAAAGTTGAACCTTTTCCAATTTGTAATTATATCCACTTGTACTTCTAGTTATGTTTATCAAAATATTGCATTCCTTTTAAGTCCCACATATTTACATTCTCATAATTTGATCCCACATATTGAAATTTTTTCCTCCTAATCAAAATATAATATTTCCTCTTCTACTATAACCCTCTTTAACTTTTTTTTGTTTATGAACAGGCAGGTCCAGTAGAAGATGCCTGGGCATGGAAGAGATGACTACACACTGGAGAGGATGCTAGAAAGAAGACACCGTAACAATCTTCGCAAATTTCTTGAGCGTAATGGGCGTCGTCTGACTGCCAGGGTATATTTTTTTTTGAAACTTTATTTACAAATTTTCCCTTTCTAAAATTAAAGTTATTAGACTTTCAACTTATATAATGCCCTATTTCTTTCAGGAAATTGACATAGTGAATCTTTGTACCAGATATCCTGACCAAAGGTATTAATATGTTGATATTTATCAATTAAACATAGGGCTCCGTTTGATATCACTAAATTAATTTTCCTGTTTGGCTCCTCGTGACTTTACTTCTTTCCTTACTTTTCATACCATCTCTGTGGAGGGCCAAATAAAAATAAGTAAGATAATATGTTTAATGAGTGCTTAATGTTCCTTGCATGCAAAAGATGATAAAGGCAGTAAATTCATTTGCGGGAACTTCTAAGTAATAGACCTGTATAGAAGTGTGATGTGTTGTAAACTTGTTCCAATAATATATCAGTCTTGTAATAGTCTAACACCATGTATTTTGCTCACCTCATTGTTCAATGTCTTCAGGTATACGCTGTTTACATATTACTGCGATGCCAACTGCATGAGAGTGAATCCTTATGTGCTGCCCCAACTCCCAGTGCCTGACCACCACCACCACTGCCCGCAGCGACAAACAGTGGGGACTTCTGATTCTGACAGGTCTGGATCCGCATCTCTTGTGGCCCCCTTGCTTTTTCAACTTAACGTGGGGCCGGATGACACAAATGTCCGTACAGAAGGACGGTCTGAGACTGGCCACCCTTCCACCTCTCGGGTAATCTTACCATGTTATTTTCTTACTGATAGACCTGAAGCATCAGCTTCTTCAGGTATGGAATTAAGTTCGACAGTAAATTTGATTGCTGATACCATTATTGAGTCACTTAACCGTAGCTCTGATAAGGAGAATTCCGAGAGGGATAGTTCTGACAAGGGTAATGATGAGAGGGAAAGATCTGACAAGGTTAATTCTAAAAAAAGTTCAAGAAAGAATTCTAAAAAGAATAAGAGGCATAGGAAGAAAGGCGGGGCCAAGTCTAGGGTATCTGAGACTCAAACCAGAACCCATTACAACCCGTCAAATGAGCCCTGTGTTTCATCTGACTCCTCTTCCAGTTCTCATGCTGAAACATCCCTAGTGGATGGAGATGGGGGTGAGCAAAGAGTGAGGAGTGACACTGAGACCGTGCTCCGGTGCTTCTCCAGCAACTCGTCAGACCGGTGCCATGCTGACGTCAGTTGTTCAAATTCTATGCTTAGCAGTGATGAAGAGGAGGCAACTGATCTGGCACTGCCCGAAACTGTCGGGCCCTTAGAGGATACTGCCAATGAAGATCCAAGTGCCCTTGATGAGATGGATAAGGCAGATGAGGCTCAGTGCAGCTCTGACGCATGTATCAGCAATGATTTTATCCCGGTAGTTTCCAGTAGGAGAGGGCGTTATGGTAGAAGATATGGTCAACAAGGTGGAAACCCTAGCCGATTTTCGGCCTTTAGTGGGCGTAGTGGTGAGCAGTTCTCTACCTGGCAAGAGAAACCCTCAAAAGTTGAAAGCGGGGATAAGTATGCCATGGATATCAAGGACTCTAAACCAAGGGATATGAGAACTGAAAATTCTCTCACACATGAGTCCAGCAATAGGACTGAGACTCCCAAACCGGACTCTAATATCAGTGGCAGTGTAGATAGGCATTCAGGGGAGTATGTCTATCAGAAAGATGATTTTCCGAGTTTACCTCTGCCAAGCAGTGGTCAGAAGGAAGTAGTAAGGCGTAAGGTGGGTCCGAGGCCGCCCCGAAGAGAACATTTAAAGAAGCCACCTGTCCCATTACCCAGAAAGTCCCCTGAGTGCAAGGAATCAGAGACTGATGCTGTGGTGGACACAAAACTCAGCATCCCTAATTTAGAGGTGAAGATAAGTGAAGTGGAAGAATCTGTTTCTGGTTCCGGATCTTCATCTGGGGATTTTTTCTCGCCCGACAGCTCCAAGTCATCTCAGATGAACCAGTCAAGCCATGACACTAGTGGCTTGGATTCGCCAAGAAGCTCCAAGGCATCTGATGAGACCCAATTGGGACCTGACACTTCTTCCTCAGATGCTACTGGTGATAAATCCACCACTGACATTGCTCAAGCAGGCCATGACACCTGTCCCTCCAATCTCAGCAATACTACCCCTACCCTCACCGACATAGATGCTTCTAGGTCTGGCTCTTCGGTGTGCAGTTCTCCAGCCAGCACTACACCTATTTCACCCAGCACCAGCATGCCATGCCTCAATATTGGTGAATCGAAGAACATGCTGGCTGTATGCAGCACAAATCTGGAGGAGATACTAGGGGCAGTGCGGGACGCTCACAAAGTATACCAGACATCAGAGCTGGTTCAGTCTGCATTTGGTGGCCCGTTTGCAGATTATGAGTTATTATGCCACTATGCCTCTCCAGTTCTCAACTTGCCTCCTCACCAGATCGCTGATGCACCACTGCAAAAGATATGGCAATGGTATGAAGAGCCCAGCTGTTACACATTGGAGGTGAAGGGGTGCCAGGACCACCATCGTTTCGTGGACTTTACTGCACATTTCGTGCCGTCTCTTTCGGCAGTGCAACTTTTTGTGCAGGGCCCATCGGCAATTTTCTCCAAGCATCAGCCGAAGGAGGGTGAGTCTGCAGAGCTCGTTTTTGAATTCTTCGAATATGAGCAGCCATTTTTTCGGCAGACGTTGTTTGAAAAGTAAGTTCTTCTTAACTTTCTGGTGTTATCCAACTTTATATGTGAAATGGGTGAATTCGGGCTGATTCTGAGCCTGAACCTTTCATTTGAAATTTAGAACCTGTCCTTTTTTGGTTTTGAGTCCTTTTTGTAAGTTGGGAAGGATCTGAACTGGGCACATAAAACCTAACCTGGCCTACTGCAAGGGTAAGTCCAGTCCAGCTCTTTGGTCTGTTATTTGGTTTTGCTTGGCTTTTGGTGTTAATCATTCAGAGGTTTATAAGGTCAAATTGAGGCTAAATTGGGTTTACTGATGGGTTTAGGGTTTAGGGTTTTGGGGAAAACTTGCTGCTAACACTAAAATGGTATGGGGGATGAGAGGACTGATATTTGTGACCAAGTTGTCTATTTGAGGAAAATAAAAGAAAGGCAAAACACTTCAATTTCATTACCCTCCGACTTCCTTAAAAGAGGAAATGTTTTGTGTTTGCCTTCTTTCTTTCCTTAGCTACTTCCGTATATTTACAAAATTAGTTTCCGAGGCAATTTTGAAATGAAATGGAAACAGATGCTTTCTCTCATCTCCCATTACCTATTGTACCTTGAAAGTAGCTTCTTCTTGGATAACTTCCACCTTAATATTTGGGTCAATTAGAGTGCATGAACCGCATAGTTTTTTCCATTGAATAATTCTGACCCAAGCATCATTTTTTGCCCCTGAAGAACTCCGCATAAACTACCCTCCTTATAATGTTCATAACTATGCCCGAGTCACCTGTTTTGTTTTTCTTGGTAACTCCGCCTAAACCTTTCACTGTTTCCTTGATAACTCTGCCTAAACCGCTCACTCTTTTCTTGATAACTCCGCCTAAACCGCTCACTCTTTCCTTGATAACTCCGCCTAAACCACTCACTCTTTCCTTGATAACTCCGCCTAAACCGCTCACTCTTTCCTTGATAACTCCGCCTAAACCGCTCACTCTTTCCTTGATAACTCCGCCTAAACCGCTCACTCTTTCCTTGATAACTCCGCCTAAACCGCTCACTCTTTCCTTGATAACTCCGCCTAAACCGCTCACTCTTTCCTTGATAACTCCGCCTAAACCGCTCACTCTTTCCTTGATAACTCCGCCTAAACCGCTCACTCTTTCCTTGATAACTCCGCCTAAACCGCTCACTCTTTCCTTGATAACTCTGCCTAAACCGCTTACTCTTTCCTTGATAACTCCGCATCCTTGATAACTCCGACTAAACCGCTCACTCTTTCCTCGATAACTCCACCTAAACGGCTCACTCTTTCCTCGGTAACTCCGCCTAAAACCGCTCACTCTTTCCTTGATAAATCTACCTAAACCGCTCAGTTTATCCATGATGCCACCAAACCTGCTCACTTTTTCCTTGATAACTCCGCAATTCTGCCTTCTGTTTCCTCTTTACTTCTTTCCCCCTAATATACCCCCCGTTTCCTCTTTACTTCTTCCCCCCTACTACCCCCGTTTCCTTCATAACTTTCACACCTACGCTCACTGTTTCCTTTATTGCTTCCCCACCTAGCACCCTCCTCTTTTCCCCCATATAAGGTGATCCTCTTCCCCTCTGCATTACATCGCCTCTCTAGCACCCTTCTGCCTCTGTAACTCAGCTTTGGCCCCTTTCCAGTTCTTGTTCCTCTTTCCCTCCATCTAAGTACCAACTTAGTCCATTCTGACCCTGTATTAAGCCCATTCCTGCCAGGACTAGCCTCAATTTCACTGTCCAACACCAAAAGCCCAAGAAAAACCTAAAGAACAAAAAACTAGGTACAAAAACCCAGTCCTGCTGTCACTGGATGTGTCCAGTGGGGACATGCTGGGTCTGGATCTGAAGCCAGTATGGTACCAAAATCCTAGACTATTTCCCTTGCCCCTAATAGGAACCATTGTCATATGGGCAGGGTCAAAGAACTCGTCGGAGGCATGGCTCAGGGGAGGAACCTGGAGCGTCTCCGCCTTGGTGACCTCCATCCCGCCTCCTGGTATGTTTATTCCTCTACTTTTTTTTTAATTAATATTATTCTATCAATCTGTTCTTTTTTTTTGTTTAATTGATAATTAGGAAATTAGCCAATAAGTTTTAGAAGCTTACATGTTAGATCTAACCAAGTTGTGTGAATTAGCAATTTTATCATATTCCTTGGTTGGGGTTGTCACTATTTCAGTCTCTTTCTTTTTTTTGATTGAACACTATTTCTGTTGTTGAGAACAACACCAACTTTGGTTATCACTATTTCTGTTGTTGTCTATCTTTAACCTTAAAATTATGTTGCTTTTCAGGTTCTCTGTGGCGTGGTACCCCGCATACACGGTACCAGAGGGTAGGAGCAGCTTTAAAGCTGCATTTTTGACCTACCACTCCCTTGCACATTTTGTGCAAGGCGCTGCGGGCCCATCGGTTGACGGCTCCTCCTCCCCTGTTGTAGGGCTAATGTCCTACAATGCACAGGTAATTTCCACTCACAACCCTTAAAAAATCATATTTCTAATTCCATTTTAATATAACTGCAATCTCCTAAAGAAGTAACTTACTAATGTTTTCACTTATTTCAGGAGGAGTCTTGGTACCATGAGAGGTACCAGACTGGTGGGGAATTAATGGATGAGAGGTTGGAATCCCTCAACCTCACGGCAGGTGTCATGGCTCAGGCTCGGGTCATGAGGGGCGGCCAAGTGTCCGGGAACCACCACCCGGACTTCGAGTTCTTTGCCTCACGGCAGTACCGTAATTAGTGGTACTGTCGTGATTTTTATTTTTATTTTTTTTAGATAGTGGAATTAAACTAACCCCAGGGTTAGAATAATTAAAAAATGCGGCAATTTTTTTTGTTTCCCAAATGGTTTTGTAAATTGATTGAAAGAAGGAAAAGAAAAGATAAAAGATAGTGTTGAGATAATCTCTTGTCTGTTTAGCTTTCTGTGAAATGTTTTGCATTGACTTCTTTGACTTGAGAAAATGTGTTGTAACTTTTCTGCCTGCTTAAACAAAAAAAAAGTGATTTAAAAAAAGAGTAAGTAAAAAATTAATGAAGGACAAGAACAAAATATAAGAAAGAAAAATCAAGGAAAATAATTAAAAAAAACAGGACCCAAGTGAAAAAATTTAATACAAGAAAAAGAAAAAGGGACGTGAACAAAGTAAAAGAATGAAGGAAGAGCAAAGTACACAAGGACGAGAACAAAAATAAAAGAAAGAAAATCTAAAAAAAATAATTAGAAAAAACAAGGTCCAAGTGAGAAAAAAAAGAAAGAAATTAAAAAAAAGGAAAAATAATTAAAAGAACAAGACCGGAGTGACAAAAAATAAAATAAAGTCAAAGCAATAAAAGGACCATAAACGACCAAAGCAAATATGAAAAATTATAAACAAAAGAATGCAGTTGCAAGCTT
>JAJGRW010000656.1:40061-141256 GCA_025461045.1 Carex parvula | reverse complement strand
AAAATGAATTATTACCTATTGGTCAAGTATGTTGCATCCATAACAATAACATCGTGGAAATACTTGTAAGATGCTCGACTACGGCCATCAGCCCAAAATACGCTCCATAAACGCCCATCAGTTGTATATTCGTATCTATAAAAAAAATCTCTATCGATTTTTTCCTTCACTCCAAAGTAATCAAAGAGTAGTTGAGCATCATTCCCACCAATAGACTGTAATTTCAACCTCTTGTATTTGTCAATATGATTCCGCGCATCTCTACGAGTAAAAGGACACCGCATATAACCTCCAGCAGTTTTTATTACAAGATTGATATTAACTGATACCACAAGACCTTGGTCTTCATTAAACTCCAATAATCTCTGGTATTGGTTTGGGATATATCGGAATCCTGCAATAAGGAATGCTGTTTCAGGTACCAAATCATGATTGTGCCCTAAAATCACTTTCTTTACTACCCAATTCCCACTCAAATCAGAATCTCCCAATTTAACACATGCCTTACAACCTGTCCCTATATAACCCTTATTCCTCTGTGGGACAGGTCCATCCTCAAGACGTATTGGCTCTTTGCATTTGCCACAGGCAAATGTTACATGGTTGACGAAGGCAGTACCCCTCTTCTTATGGATTGACCTTTTGACAACAGCAAATCCAATTTTTTTCGCATATAGCTCATAATATTGGCGTGCTTCATCAATCGAATCAAATACATCACCAACAGCTGGTGGCAATAATTCATGATCTTCGTCTTCCATATCATCTAATTCATCTTCTACAACTGCTTCAACTTCTTCTACAAATCTTTCACCTTGAACCTCAACTTCTTCATCCAACTCATTGTTGACAGATTCCATGTTTAGATTCAAGTCAAAATCTCTGATGCCAACAACATCAACCTCCACTCTTGCATTTCCATTTACATTAGATTTTTCACCTTGAAAATTGTCTGTTTCAGGTTGTGAAACATCCAATATGGTGTTCAGATCCCAGTCAAACTCTCTAATGCCCACATCATCACTTATTACATCATTTTCACGATGCAAATCTTCATAGAAACGATACAGATTCACCTCATCCACTTCATCACCATTATATTGTATGCATAATTCATCTCCAAAAAACTCATTGAGATCAATATCCATCCTAATATTCAACAATAAAATGCAAAGTATTAATAACTGTAAAATCAAACTGTATATGGCTACATGTAAAGTATTAATACTAAGCATGAGAAGTATTGACATCAAAGTATTAATAACTATAATAGCAAAATGTATATGGCTAATATGTCAAGTATTAATACTAAACATGAGAAGTATTGACGACAAGGTATCCAAGTATTAATAACTGTAATAGCAAAATGTATATGACTACACTCTCAAGTATTAATACTAAGCATGAGAAGTATTGACATCAAGGTATCCAAGTATTAATAACTATAATAGCAAAATGTATATGGCTAATATGTCAAGTATTAATACTTAACATGAGAAGTATTGACGACAAGGTATCCAAGTATTAATAACTGTAATAGCAAAATGTATATGACTACACTCTCAAGTATTTATATTCATAATGAGAAGTATTGACATCTTGGTATCCAAGTATTAATACCTGTAATAGCAAAATGTAGATTCTACTCTATATGTTATAAGGCCTGCCAACTGAAGTATTCATAGAGATGTAATGAAGTATTAACATCTATAAACACAATATTATAAGTTTACACATAACAAACATATTTATTCCCATACTTATTATACACATACAGAACTCATAACAAGAAATATCAACCGATTTCTATCAAGAGATTTCTTAATAAAATGATGAAATTAACACAAAATAGAACAGAAACACCGAAATCGCCAGAACATCTTCGCAAATCAAATTGTCAAAAACATCTGAAAATTCAAAATCCAGATTGTGTATATGAAATAGAAACGAAATCACCGAAATCGCCAGAACAAAAACAAAATCACCGAAATAGAACAGAAACAATATTAACCTAGCTGATCACCTTTGAAAAATCACCGAAATCGCTTCCAGTTTCGAAAGCCAGACGATCGCCTCCAAATCGCCTCCAAATCGCCTCCAAATCGCATACAAATCGACTCCAAATCGCCTTGAAATCGCCTCGAAACCGACCTAAAATCGCCTCAAAATCGCCGAAGCTTCGAAAAAGGAATAAACGGAGAGAAAGGAAAGTTTGAAATTCAAACTGGAAGTTAATCGGTAGTTTCTGTACCCGCTTACGGTTATGGAAGTTATTCGGGACGGAGTAAGTGCGGGTACGATGCGGGTACGATACTGTGGGTACCAAAATAATTATTCTTTTATTAATACCCCAAAAAAAAAACAAATTATCAAATCTGCTCCCACTCCAATTTTATTTTTATTTCTACCCTAACCGTCCGTGGGTTGGGCGGTTCACTTTTCCCACCTGACCGCCCACTAGCCGGGCGGTCCACTCTTCAAACCTGACCGCCCACCAGCCGGGCGGTCCATTATTAATTTTTTTTTTTATAAGTGGTCCGCTGGGAGCAGACCGCTATCTCTCTCTCTTTCGTCTCTGCCTCCAACACCCCGCCCCCCCGCCGTCGTTGCCGCCCGAAACCACCACCCCAGCCGAAACCCCACTCTTCCTCTCTCTCTCTCCCTCTCTCCCTCTCTTCCTCTCTCTCTCTCTCTCTCCCTCTCTTCCTCTCTCTCTTCCTCTCTCTCTCCCTATCTTCCTCTCTCTCTCTTTTCAAATCTGCCATTCTCTCTCTCTCTCTCTTCCTCTCCCTCTTCCCCTCTCTCTCTTCCTCTCTCTCTCTCTCTCACCCGAACCCTAATTTCGGCCATCTCGGCGACAGTCCGATTATTTTCGGGTAAGTTTCTAAATAATTTTTTTAATTTATATTTTGTATCTTGTATCGGCATTGGAACGATTGGTAGAATTGAATTATTAATTATCTTGTGCGGATTGTTGATTTTTCCGACACGATTGAATTGTTCAAAATTAGGGTTTTCCAAAATTAGAGTTTGTAGTTTAGGGGTTTAGGGTTGACAAAACTGAAGTTTATAAATTAGGGTTGAATTGTTAATTATCGTGTGCGGGTTGTTGATTTTTCTGTCGCGATTTAATTGTTAAATTAGGGTTGGATTGTTAAATTAGGATTTATGATTGAATTGTTTAAATTAGAGTTGAATTGTTAAATTAGGATTTAGGGTTGAATTGTTAAATTAGGGTTGAATTGTTAATTTAGGGTTTAGGGTTGAATTGTTAATTTAGGGTTTAGGGTTGAATTGTTAATTTAGGGTTTAGGGGTTAAATTAGAGTTTAGGGTTGAATTGTTAGATTATGGTTAAATTGTTAAATTAGGGTTTAGGGTTGACAGATTTGGAGTTTATAAGTTAGGGTTTATAAATCAGGATTTATAAGATAAAATCTTCTGTTTATTTAAATGTAGTATGGTCAGAACTAGACGGGGACATGCATGTGATGGCCCTCTGGAGACGGGGGAGAGTTCACATGATCACGATGCAGAGGCATAGGGTGCAGCGGCATCCAGTGCAGAGGCATCCGGTGCAGAGGCATCCGGTGCAGAGGCATCCGGTGCAGAGGCGTCCGGTGCAGAGACGTCCGGTGCAAATGCTCCCTTTGGAGATTATCCCCCTCACCATCCTGACACATTTAGTCCTCTTCTGTGGACCCCACATGTCAGGCACCGTGTCTCACTTGCATCTATGGAGGTACGTTGGTTTTGTATTCCTAATTTAAATAACATTATTTAATTAGACGTTTATATTGAAATTGTAAAATGCAGGACACGACGATGATGACAGTGAGGCATCGCACCCCCGAGATACCATACGTCCGTCACCCGTTAATGGAGCAGTGCATCATGCATCTCGGGTTGTATCAGTTGGCCACCATGCCTCACTGTGATATTGATCAGGCTCTTATTTACGGTCTAGTGGAGAGATGGCGACCGGAGACGCATACATTTCACCTTCCAGTTGGGGAGATGACAGTCACACTAGGTGATGTCAGCGCCTTGTGGGGTTTACGGATAGACGGCGACCCCATCGGTGGTGTCTCAGACCATCCAGACCTGATGCACATGATATCGGAGCTGCTGGGGGCCGCTCCGTCGGACTTGCAAAAGAAGAAGAAGAAGAAGAAAGGAGAGGATGAGGAGGAGTACCGGTATTCACAATACTGCATCAGTCTTGCGGCGCTCCGCAGTTACTTCCACCGGCGTAGGATCACCCCCTAGACACGTGACGAGCAGGCCGTTCTGAGGTAATCATAAACAGTTGCAAATTAAAATATGTTATGGATTCAACAAAAAATGTAGTTATTTATGACTCTAATTTATATTGCAGGTACGTGAGGGCGTTTGTCATGGATTTATGTGGCAGCGTCATGTTTGTCGATTCCAGCTGTGACGCAGTCCCGATTATGTTCCTCTCTCTGCTGAGGGACATTCAGCGGCCGTCGAAGTGGAACTGGGGTGGAGCCGTGCTCGCCCACTTATACCGGGGCTTGTGTCATGCTTGTCTGGTACGTTTGTACAAATACTTTAATTTTTTATTACAAATATTAGAGTTCCATATTTACCAGAAGTGCACCGCATATCCAAAATTTAGGCGACGAACAAGCAGATTGCCGGACCGCTTCTTCTACTCCAGCAGTGGTCCTGGTCACACATACCGGTGTGTCGGCCTGTTTCTCCAGCTCAGGCGGGGTTATGGACGGGAGATGACCCCGAGAGACGTCCGGGGTACGGTGCCATATGGGCTACTCCCCATACATACGAGGACACGGGCAGGGGGAGGACCGTAGGGATTTCGTATGTCCGGGGTCAGCTCCAGATGCTTCACGAGGCGAGCATCATATGGTACCCCTATCGTCTGTTCTAAGATCGGGGCCTTCTGTGCCAGCTGACATTAGAGCAGAGACCTCTTTCGTTTTATCGGGGGCCGTGCGTATGCTTCTGGATAGTTGAGTATCACTATCCTGATCGAGTGCCCCGTCAGTTTGGCTTGGATGCCTATGTCCCTGATTTTCCAGAGTTGGGCGAGCAGCGGACCACCCAGCTGCACAGGTAACTACCCACTGCCTTATTGTTTCCCTATTTTATTACTTGTTCAGCCATACACGTTACTAATTAATTTATATTGCAGCACTAAACACAACAAGCCCAAAGTCGACTGGAGCACGCGTTTCTGGGAGCATTACCAGCGTGCTGCATCACCCCAGTTTCACTTATGGACCCCGTCTCCAGCTCCAGATGCCCCTATGCCGGTCGGGCCTTGGAGATTGCGGTATTTAGTCTGGTACCAGAGATGGGGCATGCCGACGGTTTATCTACAGGGGGACTATGGTGATGCTCTTCGAATGAGACTCACGGGTGAGGGTGACGGATCTAGGACTTACTTGCCTTTCGGTCCGATCCATGCTCGTTCGGTATGTTTAAATGAAACTGACATGCTTAAAAAATTGTAGTTATTTATTCATCTTCTAATAATAATAATGAAAATACATTGTGTGCAGATTTTGACCGCTATTAGAGGAGTGGCACACAGCTTGGTGTGCATGGCGAGAAGAAGTTGGAGAGCGATAGGATGTCAAATGCTCTAACACAGTGCACCGATCGTTGAGGACTCTGGCTGGGACGGGCGCCTCGTTGGTATGTTGCACGATGCCGGGGAAGACATCAATTGGCGCGAGATAAAGGCCCCACCACCAGATCCGGAGCAGCCTAGAGCCCCTATCTACGCTGATGAGATGCCGCCACCTCCTACAGGTAATAATATGTCATACAAATGATCATTATTAAGCGTCTCTTTAAAAGATCATTATTATTAATTTATCTTCATTTCTGCAGATGATGACTCGGGTTGGGCGATCCACCAATGGGTGTTGAACAACAACGCGTGGAACGCGTACTACAACGAGCATGGAGTTCCCGTGCAGCATACCGATGTAGCAAAAGTTCATTATTTAATTAATTTACTCGTTACTTCTATGTCTTTAATTTAACATTGTTTACATGCAGGATGAAGCTGCCGCCGCCGCCGCCGTTTTCTCTTTGGATGACCTAGCTCCAGATGAGGGCGGATGGGAGCCAGCTAGCTCCCACCGACTGCAGTATATGGAGCCCAGACAGCACGACGGCGAGACCAGTGGGAGTGGGGCACAGACTGCAGATGGCTTTGCCGCTGCTATATTTGGCACACCGCCTCCGGCCACGTATCCTCCTACTTGGGAGGCCGATCCGTGGGTGTTGCGTACACATACGGGGATCCATGGGGAGCATGCATTACACCTGGGGGCGGACCCATGGGCGCGTGAGGCCGTACACGATGACATGCAGGTGGATGAGGTTCACCAGAGGCGTCCGCCGTCGCAGAGAGAGCGCCATGCACCTACTAGGTTGGACCTCTCCGGACCTCGCCCTCGTCGTCGCCGTTAGGGTTTTTATATATTTTTTAGTTTGATAGGTTTCTAGTATTTTAGTTTGATAGGTTTCTAGTATTTTAGTTTGGATTATTATATTTCGTGTTTGGACTGTTATGTTTCATTTTTACACTTACCATTTAGATTACCTACTTTTGTTGTTTATACTTACTATTTAGATTACTATTTAGATTACCATTTAGAAACATTTAAACATTAACAAACTTAATATAAAACTAATCAATTATATTAAAACTACACAATTACATAACATATAAAAATAATCGTCAATTATAAAAATATAATCGTCAACAAATAATAAATATATATCATACAATTTAATATAAAACATTCAAATAAATCATTACAACAATTTAATGTAAAATATTCAAACAAATCATTACAACAATTTAATATAAAATACTCAAACAAATTAAAACATAAAACCTTAAAAAAAAAAAGAACAGAGGACCGCCCAGTCCACGGGCGGTTAGGGTAGAAATAAAAATAAAGTTGGAGTGGGAGCAGATTTGATAATTTGTTTTTTTTTTGGGGTATTAATAAAAATATCGGTCATAATTGGGTCCCCAAACCTTTTTTAATAGAATAATTGTTTCAATCCCCTCACTTCAGTATCCGCATTGTACCCGCAGTAACAATAGAGAAAGAATATATTTATTTCTTCTTGGTATTTTAGTAAGGTAATATGGCAGTTGGGGGAAATAATAGAATTATTCTAGATGCTCTTATATAAGATTTTATTTTTGAAAAAAATTCTAATTAAAGTATTTATTTGAAGATGATTCAACGGAAGCTTCTTATTTGACATAATTGGATTTTAGGATCACTCATGGCTAAGTAATTATTATTTTTTTTTTAAAACTTGGTAGTGAAGTAATCATTTTCTAATGAACCCATTTGTGATGTGACAGCATTTAAAATAGCTTTGAATTATTTAAGCATCAAACGGCGCTTAAGAAAATCCAAGACAATTTCTTCAAAGATTTTTTATATATAGAAGGGTCTAATTTGACTTGAATATCTTGCTTGGTTCATTGCACCTTCAATATTCTGTTCAATTCAATTATTGCTCATTCATCTCTCTCTCTCTCTCTCTCTCTTCTTGTTTTTTTTTCTCTTCTAAAACCTTAGCCGCTTCCGTCAAATCTGAATATAATAAAATTAAATTAAAAATTGTATTCATCATTTTATATCAACAAGCATTAACGACAGCATCAACATCCCAGCAACTCAAATAAATTTCTAAATAATTGTTAACCACTTTTTAAAAATTAAGGTCTCTAAAATTTTTAACTCTCACATTCTTGAAATTAATTTTAGAGTTTCTATTAAGCCACATCAGCAACGAATTAAAAATGAGAAATAATTTGAGCCAATATAGAGTTTATAAATAATTTCTTAATAAAAAACTTTACTGCATAGTTTTTAAATAAGAAACTCTCTCACATTTCTGAAACTGAATTAGAAATTGCCACATCAAATTAGAAACTCTAATAATATCAGAAGTGTAGATACTCTCAATACTAAATCAAATTTTACAAGTGCAGTTTACAACAACATGATCTCATAACAAAATCAACATAATAAATTTACAAACAACAATAGCAATAAAATAAAGAAAGAAAAATCAATAGACCTCACCAAGGAGGAGCCATGTGTGGTGAATGGGGGTCAATCGACCCCCATGAATTTTCAAATTTTGTTTTATTTCTATATGTTCAGAAGGAATTTTTTTTTATGGTTAACAACAATGTTGTTAACAGATATATTGATAAAAAAAGTATAATTACAAATATAATTACATATAATGCTCTCTCACTATTTATCTAGCTACTATATACACGGAGCAGCTTATGCAACTATTTTAAAAATCTAGCCGTTATCCAGCCACCTCCCTATATCCAATGCAGTGTCATTAATCAGATGACCCACTGTTCTCTACTTATTAGAGAAGAGCCTTCGATTTCTCTCTCCACAACATCCATGTACCTGTTGCCCATATTACATCTCTCCACAACATCCATGTACCTGTTGCCCATATTACATCCCACTTGAATCCTTTGTTGTTGCAAAAGTGTTCGTCCGGTTTTTATCCAAGCGTCTCGTACCCCACCCCCCCTCGGGTGGATGTTATGTTGCGCCTGCAATTCCCTCCAGAATCTAGATGCATAAGTGCAATTCCACATGAGGTGATCTCTTGTTTCCATTGAGGTCACCAGGCACAAATGACAGCCTGTTTGAACAGTGCATCCTCTTGAAATGAGTACTTGCTGTGTCAAAATTTTGTTGTCCAGCATTATTCAGATGAAAATACGTATCTTGATTGGAACATTTATTTTCCATAATCTTTGATGGTTTAGTGCAATAATTCCACTGTTGTGCTTTAATTTGTAAGCTGATGCACATGATGCTCAGAATTGTGTATACAAGAGACTAATTTTCCCATGGAACCAAACTTTTTTTACTTTAATCCCTGATCATATTTAGTCACAAACTAACAAATTTCATTCGGATAAAATAGGGGGATTTCTTTTGATTTTTCTAAGCTGCAATTTTTTATCTCCTATGTAAGATCGCGCCTCTGGAAGAAATATTTTCATTGAGAATCCAAACAAGAATTAATATTCAGCAGCGAATTCGCAGAGGGAATAATTAAAGTACATTATAATTTCTAACACTATAATAATCCTGATTGTTAATTTACAATACAAAATCGATAGGTTGCTTTAAATTATTTTTATAGATATTTCTTTTTCAAAGTCATATCACCTAAGGTACCTCAAATTTTGAGTTAATTCATATCACCTAAGGTACTACAAAATTTGAGTTTAAATATGGATAATCTGATCTGCTTTGTGATGTATAGTAAGGAGTAAATTTGAATTCTATGGTCCCTGAAACAAATTTGGGTTAAATGGGTATCGAAGTTGTCCGATGGATTTCAAAGTCCGTATGCGTTAATTTTGAAATTCGTGTGCACAAATTTTAAAATGCATCAAACGGCTTCGATGGCCAACGGACACAAATATTATTTTTATATTAAAACGATCTCGTGCATTCTACTTTAGATCGGAGTAGCTCCGACGGTCGGATCTAAACTCAAAATTTGAGTTACTTGAGGGGACGGTTTCTCTTTAATTGCTATGCATAGTAAACTCAGGACCATAGTCGTGAATAAACTTTTTTTTTATTTCTGAACCGAACGGCGAATTATTCAGTTGACCGAATTTTTATCGAATTATTCGCAAATAAAATAAAATTTACAAATTATTCGAGAATAAAACACGAAATTTTTTATTTTGTTTTTTTTTTTATTTTTTCTTTTACTTCCTTGTGGGACCAAATTATTTTTGAAATATATCCGAATTATTCTTAAACTATAAATTTTTGATCTCACTAAACCGAATCCAAATAATTTATTTGTCACTGTAGTTAGGATTTGTAGCATGCTTGGCCATTTTACATCGAAAAAGGAAAAGGGGGCAAAACAGCAAATCAACAAACATTTTGCAATTAAAATTTCAAAGAGAAGAAACCTCTCGTATTTACATTAAGACTGTGAAACATTTCTTCAGGAACAAAAAAGTACAAAAAAAAAAAAAAAACAGAGAGAATCAGATTCTCCCATTCAAACGAACATCTCAAGCGGCTCGATTTCCTCAAAAAAATAAAAGGAAAAATCTACATAAAATGCATCAAGAGCACGACTCAAGTAGCGGATAAACAAATCTGAAATCTCTAATCCCACACGCAACCCCTGACCAAATTTAATTGCCTCCATCTCTTCTCTCATCGGCATCCAAATTCAACGGCGTGGCAGCTTGGAGAAGAAGCTCCACGTCATCCTCCTCGGGGATGGTGTCGAGCTGCCTCTTCACTTTCTCTCTCGTAACCACCATGAGCTTTGGCGGCGCCACCTCCATCTCAAACTGGAAGAATCCATTTCCTCTCGCCATATCTGAATTGTAATCCTCGAACTTTCTGCTTTTATATTAAAACTGGATAGAACTTGGATTGAAGAAAAGACTTGCGCTTCGAGTGTTTTGATGGAGAAACTGGATCGAATCGAAGGGGATTTATAGAGGAAGAAGGAGAGGTGGAAGAGATGCGAGACTTGCACGAAAGAAGCCTGGGGAAATGCGATGGGTTTGTTTTGACCGTTGGATGGGATTTCGGATCCCATTAAGTAGCCCATAAAAATTTGACTTTAGATCTGGATCGTCCGATTTGATCTGGCACGCATATTTAAAAGAATCCTGTGCATTCCATCTAGAACCTGTTTGGCCCAGATTATGATCGGACGGTCAGGATCTAAACTTAAAATTTGGCTAACTTTAGGTAGCGTTGGTTGGTGGATGCCACGTAGCTGAGTGACTATTTTGACGCGTTGGATGAGATCTGGTAGAAGTGGGGTCACACTACAAAAAGGCCAAAAGAGGAAGAAAAGTTGAAATAATACAAAACTGATTTTGCAGATATACCCAGTGACTTTTGTGTAATTTTAATATACTGTTTGTTACAATTTACAGGACAGACCTTGGACCTTGGATATTTAGCCTAAGCGACCACAACTATTCTCGATATGTCCCTCTCATGAACTTTTCAACCTTTTGT
The DNA here is from genome assembly GCA_025461045.1 of Carex parvula. NCBI lineage: Eukaryota > Viridiplantae > Streptophyta > Magnoliopsida > Poales > Cyperaceae > Carex > Carex parvula. Next base: position 130,167 of record JAJGRW010000656.1, on the reverse strand, counting down.
TTTTAACAGAAAACATTGGCGTACTTTCAGCTCTAATATTTGTACCAATAATTTGTAAGCTTAAAAGAAGTGTATATAGGTCTTTCAGTCGTTCGACAATTCAATAGAATGATAAGAATATTTGTATGTATGAGAAGGTACTAATACGAATATAATGTTTATATTGATATTTGGATGTAATTTAAATACTTTTTTCTCTTCTCATAATACTATTAACAGGGGCGGATGCAGGATTTTGATCAGGGTAGGGCAAGAAATTATTGAATTGGATTTCAAATTGAATTTAATTAGACCGTATCTTATATAATTTACCAAATTTAATATACAATGGGCCAGTTATTTTAATTGGACTGCAGGGTAGGGCAATATTAATTTTCAGAGTAGGGCAAAGACCCAAATCCAATCTTTGTAAATTAATTTTGGATTTTCAGAGTAGGGCAGTGTGCTACAGTAGATCCGCCCCTGACTATTAAGTTAGCGTTATAACAACAACCCAGTATTTGATAGAAATAACTAATTAGTACTTATGAAATATACAATTAAAGTAATATTTATATTATTTAAAAAAACAAAATTAATACTCTTTTTTATTTTATTCTCACATACTAATTGAAAATAACATTATTATATCATTTCTTTAATTATTCAAAGTTCCAAACGCATCCTAAATTTCTAACATTATAACTATAGCCCCTTCTCCCTCCATAAATATATTTTACAGGGCATATATACAAAATTCTAAATAAAAAGAAACCATCTTTTCTTTTTTTGTCCTTTTCAAGCAAAACCAATTTTTTTTTTTTTTATTTGATTTGATCATGCTTGTGACAACTGACAAGTGACAAGGCAATAAAAACTTGTGGGAAACAACAAAGAAGCTCTTTGATGAACCGTTAATAATAGCGAACCAAGTGTCAAATTAAAGCTAGCAAGGAGCAATGACGGAGATGCCATAGCCACGTGTCCACTGTTCTTTATCGCTCGTGGGAATTTATTAGAAATTTCCAAAATTTCTGTATCCACAGACTCTGTGTGTGTCACTTTCGGTGGAATGAACTCTGTGATGTTATTCTAACAGCAGAGTAGATTTTATTTTTCTGATTCTAATTATTTAAAAAATTTCATTCGTGTATTTTAATAAAAAAAAATGTATTCACGAATTTCAATGAATTTAATGGTTGGTATTAGAAAAGCATAATCTTATTTTTTCATTAGAATAATAGCAGAGGCGTATCCGCTTTCGGTAGCCAACCGTTTAAAGTTTTTGATGTACATATCACGCCAAAGCATAGGGACAAATGAATAGTTCGACTTCGGTTCAGCGGAGTAAAAAATTTGTAATAAGGTATAATTCAGATGTAATTTAAGAATAATTCAGTACAATAAGGAAGTAAAAAAAAAGAACCAAAAAAAAAAATTCGTGTTTTATTCACAAATAAAACATATTATATTTTTTTTTGCATTTTATTCAGAGTTCGGTTCAAAAACTCAAAAAAACGAATAAAACACAAATTATTCGCGAATTTCTCGCCAAAGTGGTCCATTAAATTATTAAAGCTTCAATCAGAAGCATGTCTTCCATGTTTTAATTAAAATGTTTAATATATGATGATACGGACAAATAGGAAAGGTTATGTTTCTTTATTTAGAAAATGAGAATACTTTTTTGGTTAATATTTCATAATTATAAAGGATCTCATATTACTCTTTGTTTTCTATTTTTTTTTGTTAAAAACAAAATAGCGGTACACTAGACTTTGTGGTATGTCTCCATGCTCTGAAATAAAATTATTTGCAATTACTTGGAATTTTTTTTTAATATGTTATGTGTTAGATATTAGGTAAAAAATATTAGACGGTGTATAAATAATTGTTGGAGATATTTAGGGTTTTAAACATAATTAAGTAGACAAAAAAATGGTAAAGATGACTGATTGAGTGTTGTCTATTTTCAGTATACCAGCATATATTTTATTCCTTTAAATATTCGTCTTTCAATTTATTAATTTTGCTAATTCTATTGGAATTAAAAATGCAATATTGACGGTTCATATTATTCTCTTTTAGTGTCAGACAGTCTACACACCGCTATTTTTATTAATATCCGAAGTTAAATAGAAATTAATAAATATACTCAGCGGTTATTTTTAAAAATGTCCATACCAATCATTAAATGACCGATCCTTATATATATATATATAGAGAGAGAGAGAGAGACCAAACTAATGTCATAACGTTATAACTTCGGCCAAAGTTATCACAAGTCGTTTATTAGTTTTTAAAATCCAAACAACCGATCCGAACCGTTCAACTTTTTCTAAATATTGAAATGTGCTTGGAGACTAAATTTTACATTTTTTGGAATTTTTTTACTATTTATTAAGCCACTTTGAAAATCACAGATCTACTGTGAACAGTAAAAAACAGTAAAATTTTCTGGACCACCGGATTAGCGATTTCAAAGTGGCTTAATAAATAGCAAAAAAATTCCAAAAAATGTAAAATTTAGTATCCAAGCACATTTCAATATTTAGAATATGTTGAACGGTTCGGATCGGTTGTTTGGATTTTGAAATTGCAAAAATGACTCTTTATAACTTCGGCCGAAGTTATAACGTTATGACATTAGCCGGTCTCTCTCTCTCTCTCTCTATATATATATATATATATGAGATAGACTATGGTGAATTGTCAAGTAAAACAACTTCACGTCATATTTTCATTTTGAAAATTCAAACAACCGATCCGAACCGCTCAAAATGTACTCTATATTGAAATGTGCTTGGAGACTAAATTTTACATTTTTTGAAATTTTTTTACTATTTATTAAGCCACTTTAAAATCGCTGATCCACTGTGAACAATAAAAAACAGTAAAATTTTATGGACCACCGATCAGCGATTTTCTAAGTGGCTTAATAAATAGTAAAAAAATTCCGAAAAATGTAAAATTTAGTCTTCAAGCACATTTCAATATAGTGAACATGTTGAGCGGTTCGGATCGGTTGTTTGAATTTTCAAAATAAAAATATGAGCGTGAAGTAAAAATGACCTCTTACTTCACAACTCACCATAGCTCAGCTCATATAAAACAGTAAAATTTTCTAGACCACCGGATCAGCGATTTCAAAATGGTTTAATAAAATATTGAGTTTTTCGGATCAGTTGTTTGAATTTTTAAAATAAAAATATGGCGTGAAGTAAAACAACGTTTTACTTCACAACTCACCATAGTCTATCTCTCTCTCTCTCTCTCTATATATATATATTTTAAATACCGATCCAAGCTGGATATAATTAATATTTTGTAATTAACTTTGGATATTAATAAAAATCACGGGTCTACACATGATATTCTTTTTTGCAAATTGCCTATTTTTCAGATAAAAAAAACTTATGTCGAAAAATTGATAATTAACACGGTACTGCAGAAACCCATTGAATTCAAGAATTTAATGTTACAAAATAACAACATTTATTTGAATAAAAGAGGATATCTTTATTTCAATTATTAATTTAATTTTACCTCTAAAGTTTGCTCATACATTTTTCCGAAATTTTTATTTTTAACATTTTAATAAAATTCATTAATAAATTAACCATCGTTTTCGGTCAATTCCAAATTTAACACGGCCGCAGAATGCCGGAGCGGACCCATATGGGGGGTACCGCAGAATGCCGGAGCGGACCCCCATATGAGTCCGCACAATGCCGAAGCGGCCCCCGAGGCCGCATAATGCCGGAGCGGTCCCTTTATTTTTTATTTTAGAAATACGAAATTGTATATATGTTAAGTGTTATTTAGTTTCGAATGTAGTTTAAATTAATTTTTGATCGTATCGTATTTTTGGTCGTTCGTTTGAAATATTTTAGATATTTTAGATATGTGGTTTCTTTGAAATTCTTTTGTGTACTCTGAGATAATAAAATCAACAAAATAAATAAATAACAACAAAATCAAACAAACAAGAAACTAATCAACGAAATAAATAAGTATCTGACAAAACATCTACCAATACTCCAAATAAGAATCTACCAATCTAACAAAACATCTAACAATCTACGGCTCTGGACTAAACACCGTCCTCGCCTTCTTCTTCCTAAACCCCCGACCCCGCCTGGATAGTGGCGTCTCGTCTGTATCTCCGGAGGATGCTGAGTTGGATGCCTGGACATCCGCAGACTGAACCGGCTCCTGGGGAACCTCCTCAATCTCGGATGTCTGCTGGACCCCAGGACCAAAAACTGTGGTCTGTCCAGACTTAGCCTGCGTGAATAAAAACGCCTGTCTGGCAATAGGGTCATCGAGGAGGGAAGGGTGAGGTACCTGCTGTGAGGACTGGCCAGGGAACGGCGGGATGGGCTCTGTCTGAACATACCCTGGCTCATAGGCAGGAGGTACTGTCTAAGTGGGACTGTAACCTGGGGAATACAGTCCATCTCCCTCTGTGCCATAATCGCACCCAATATTGAAGCCTAGGTCCTCCCCGTCTCCACCCTGTAGTAACTTACAAATTAGATAATGTATTTAATAAGAAAAAAACCACAGTTACGTATTTTAATTTAAATTATACCTCACAGGCAACTGACGTCCTGTAGGGTGACTGTCATCTCAGCATGGGGGAGATGAAAGCTGTGCGTCTCCGGACGTCATCGCTCAACGAGGCCAGAAGATAAGCCCTCGTCAGCATTCTCCTCGGCCATCTGGGATATCTGGTACAATCCCATCGAGCGTAAAATTCCCCCGTACGCCGGCTGGTACCGTAGATGCTGGCGGTTGTGACGAACCGTAACCGTATCCAAATCCTGCATTTAAGTAAATAATCAGATCAAGTTCATTCATCAAAAATTCGAGATGACAAATTTATAAATATGACAAATTTACTTACCCCAGTGGCAGCCTCTAATATCCGATGCTCCGCATTCGGATACCACAAGAAGTCGCTGACCCTGTCGGTGCGACTCCGGATACCCGGAACATCCGCCAACGCTGTCTCGATGTACTGAGACATCTCGTATGGCGTGGCTGTAGGAGCATGCTGTGTACCCCTACTGGAGGATGGTATATCTCTACTGGTACTCATGCTGTATTGGATAATATTTGGTCAAATATGAGAGTTTGGTAAAAGTCCGGTTTAACTTTGGGTACAATTCTAATTAAATTTGGGTACAATTCTAATTAAATTTGGTTACAATCGAATTAAATTTGGGTACAATCTAATTAAATTTGGGTACAATCTAATTAAATTTAGGTACAATTCTAATTAAATTTGGTTACAATCGAATTAAATTTGGGTACAATCTAATTAAATTTGGGTACAATTCTAATTAAATTTGGTTACAATCGAATTAAATTTGGGTACAATCTAATTAAATTTAGGTACAATTCTAATTAAATTTGGATACAATTCTAATTAAATTTGGGTACAATCTAATTAAATTTGGGTACAATTCTAATTAAATTTGGGTACAATCGAATTAAATTTAGGTACAATTCTATTTAAATTGGGTACAATCGAATTAAATTTTGGTACAATTTTAATTCTAAATCCTAAATTCTAAACCTAAATCCTAATCCTAAACCCTAAACCTACACCTAATTACTACTCTACACTAAAAATTAAAACAAGAGAAGAAGAAGAAAACTTACCCGAGGTCGAAGGGATTCAAACTTCAAAAGAGATGTAATGAAATCGGAATTCTGCGGCCCTATATATAGGCCGGAGACCGCTCCGGCATTATGCGGCCTCGGGGGCCGCTTCGGCATTGTGCGGACCCATATGGGGGTCCGCTCCGGCATTCAGCGGTACCCCCCATATGGGTGCGCTCCGGCATTCTGCGGCCGTGTTAAATTTGGAATTGACCGAAAACGATGGTTAATTTATTAATGAATTTTATTAAAATGTTAAAAATAAAAATTTCGGTACATTTTTGCAGTGTTAGACAAAGTCTATTCTTAAAAAAAAAATATTAAAACTTTTGGCCGAAAGGAAAAAAATCATTAGCTAACTAATAAATGACACACCTTCATTTCATACTTGTCAAGGTATATAACACTACTCCGTGATTTTTTTTGTTAAGGATTTTGTGTTAAGGATAGGTTACTATCGCAATATTTCAAAATTCTGATTTTATAATTGATTTTTGTACAATTGATTTTATATTGAAAATGATTAATTTTTTTTAAAATTTTCACCTTACACTTAAACAATTTACAAAATATTTGGATCCTTGTCAGATTTGGTCCCTTTGAAATTAAAAGGGTGATATCCTGTAGGCTGTAGGTATCTTTTATCACATTATTAATTAGGCACGTTTTAATAGTGATTTGCTTGGAGAGAGAGCAAACCATCTCCTTCAAAGCTCCTTTCACCTTTTGTTTTAAACTTTTAATCCTTCAAAGCTCCTTTCACCTTTGGAAAGGGGAACAAATCTTTAGCAATCCATGACAGGATTTTTTTAACATTTTTTTGGTGGAGAGCAAAAGGTTTCCTTCAGGAATTGAAATCTGCTGAAATCCATCATTCGTGAACAGTGTTTTTGAAATCTCTGAAATTTCGAATCCAGCCATCCAACTTTTTTTATGCACGTATCTCGAAACAGTTGATTTTTTTGTGCACGCATCTAAAAACAGATTGACGGCTGGATTCAGAAAAACAGAGATTTTAGGAACACTGTTCACCAGTGAGAATTTCAGTATATTTGTTTCCCTCCTTCATAACTAGTTTTCTCTATTATGAGGTAGACATGATAATATAATTTAGACAAAATTGGATGTATATCCATCAAATTTTGATTATTTATATATTTCTCCATTAAGAATTTATATTTGAATATTTACCCATCTGAATCTCAAGTTCTTAGATATATCCCCATAAAATATTTAAAGCATTTCTCTCAAAAAAAATTAAATCAGATTAATTATTATTGAAATTTCATAACATATATGCATGTTAGAAAAAATGGTCTTCTTCTCTCTCTCCCTCTTTAATTCCTCCTTTTATTCTACTGAACCATTATAATTCACATGCTTAAAGAAAATTAATTATTTTTTGTCAATATATATATATATATTTTTTTTTTTGGAGTGAAAAATAGAAGTTTAATTTTTCAAATTTTAATATTTATAAAGAATCTTCCTTCGAATTTCTAACTACCTTTCACAAAAAGGAAAAAGGAAAAAAAAATGGTCCATTCAAAAATAGTGATTTTGTACCTCTCTAAACAATTAGTAAATAAATTTTGAAAATTATAAAATTTGTTATTCAAGCACATTTTAATATGAATATCATGTTGAACGGTTCAGATCGAATATTTTGACTTTAAAATTAGAGATAATGATGTTGGAATATAATATAACACAAAACTAATAAGACATTTTAACCCTACTCTATTATATATTATTATATTAATAATATGATCTTTCCGAAGAGGATCTTAACTTATGGTCAATGTAATAAAATTCTTATAATTTTTTTTCTGAATGAACAAATAAATTAAACGATTTTGTGAATTTTTTAAATTATTTACTCGCTAATTCAAATATTAAAAAATTATTTCCAAATTATTCATGGAATAATTTTTTTGTAAAAACATCTATAGCTTGAGGTTTTCTGAATTATTATATACATAAAATAAATTTTACACTTCCACTGAATTAATTTTGAAATTTGAATTGTTACTCTTATTTTATCATCTTATAACTTTAGAATAACTCTAGTTAATGTATGACTAATACATAATTATTATTCTTATTAAGAAAAATAATGACCGTAAAGTCCTTGTCCTTCTTACATGATTGTCTTTTTTTGAAAACTTCGCAGAAACTGCGAAGTCGTGAGAGAAAATCGAACTCTCGATTTTTAAGTAACCAACAATTTTAAATTTTTTTCTAACAAACTATGTTACCTCCCCTTTCTCCTTCAGCCAGAGTGGGAAAAATGGCACGGCGGAGCCGGCTCCGTCACGGAACGGCACGGTTACGGCACATCCATAACTCGCGTGTCCCGTGCCGTTACAATTCGCGTGCCGTGCCTATCTTTTGAAACTTTGGCACGGCACGTGAAAAATTTAGTCACGGCACGGCACGACACGTAGTCATGCGAGTCACGTGTTATTAGGACAATTAGATATTGATTTAATAGTAAATTTGAATAAACTAATCTAAATTATGATTAAATGGTCACTTGGGTCACGCGAGTCACGCATGGTCACGGCACGTTTAGGCACGGCGTGACTCACGTGGCGTGACCACCTATTGACATTTTGGTCACGGCACGGCATATGAAAAATTAACTTGGTCACGGCACGGCACGGCATGAGACCAAAATCACGGTGTGTTAATCACGGCACGGCACGGCACGTTTTTCCCACTCTACCTTCAGCTTTCCTCTTTATTCTTCCCGTAGGGCGTGCTCTAGAAGAAGGTATGTTAGAAACAGGGAGGGATCGAAGAGAAACGAAGGTCTAACTGGATCTAATTAGAGCCAGTTACTTGCTCCAGAATGGTAAATTGAGATTTGAAGGAAAGTAAATGAAATTAGAATTTGTAATTATTAAGGTAAGGGGAAATGAAAATGAGAAGAGAAGATGAATGAACAGAACATATCCATGGCATCCTCTGGAATTCTTTTTCAATTTATTATCTACAATCCTCCTCTTTGTGATTCTTTTACCTTGGTACCGAGGATTGTAGGTAATTCGGATTTGATGCTACAGTGCAAGGGCGTGCATCGCTCGTTCGGCCCGATTAGGTGCAAATCAGGGCCTGCCCGTATTCTTCAATTGTCTTATTTTATTTATTTATAATTTTATATTGATCCAAATTGCATGTTGAATTCATATCACCGACGGTACCGTAATAGGGAATCTTTTACAATCACTTGATCTGGACCGTTCTTTTTAACTTGGCACGAATCTCAAAGCCCAATAATATTGTCCCCTCAGTCACCCGAATCTCAAACCGGCTGAGAGTTAATCTCAAACCGTAAATAGCTAATTGTAAAAGGGAATCTTTTACGGTACCGTCGAGATATGGATTCATTGCATGTTCGAACCTTTTTTTATACTGAGACACCATCAGGGATTCAGATCAGCTTAAATCTAAAATACATGAACAGTGTTTTTGGAATTTCTGAAATTCCGAATTCAGCTGTTCAACTTTTTCTGTGCACGCATCTCAAAACAGCTAGTTTTTCTGTACACGTATCTCGAAACAGTTCAACGGCTGCATTATAGATTTCAGAAATTCCAAAAATACTGTTCATATATTGGAATTTCAGTAGATTTGGATCCCACCACCAGAAGGATCATGTTCCAAATTAATCCGACTTGTCTGGCTTAATTTGATCCAAATTTATTGAAACACTCAGCTCATCAATTGACTCCACGCCAGAATTCAACAAATATAAAAACAACGAGGATCACAATGAGCGGTTCAGATCAATTGTTGAAACTTTAAAAACAAGGATGATGCGAGGCACGAAAACCAAGAGGCATTTTAACTCGAGTTGGAAAATAGCACGGTGGAGCCGGCTCCATCACGGAACGGCACGATACGTGTGTCGGTTACGTACTGTGACTCGCTTGTCATGACTATTTTTAGAAAATTTAACACGACACGACACGTCACCCGAAAAATCTAGTCATGACATGTGGTCACACGAGTCACGTGTAATTATGACTGTTAGATCTTTGACCAAATAGTGAATCTTGAATAAACTAACCTAAGTTATAATCAAATAGTCACGCGAGTCACGTTTGGGCACGGCGCAACTCACGTGGCCACCCCTTCACATTTTAATCACAACATGATACAAGTCCAAAATCACAGCATGTTAGTCACGGCATGACATTGCACGGCACATTTTTCCACTTTAATTTTAACTCTACTCCGTAATATTATATGAGTGAGGCTATGGTGCTATGCATAGTACGGATGGGGTCCGTGCTACGGCTCAAAATTTGACTTTTCAAAATCGTAACGGTCGATCTGAACCGTTCAACATGATTATAAAATGAATATGTACTTGCAAACCAAATTTTACATTTTTCCGAATTTTTTTACTATTTTTTTTAGATATGCTGTTTTTGGATGGTCCAGAATGTTCAAATCAAGTGATTTTCGAAAAAATAGTAAAAAATTAGGAAAAATGTAAAATTTAGTTTGCAAGTACATATTCATTTTATAATCATGTTGAACGGTTCGGATCGACCGTTACGATTTTGAAAAGTCAAATTTTGAGCCGTAGCACGGACCCCATCCGTGTTATGCATAGCACCATAGCCTCACTCATATTATATTATTAGAACATTTTTTTAAGGTAATGATGGTGGGGGCCATTTTGCAGACATACAAAGAAATCATTTAATTCCTCACTAGCGCTGGTAAAATCAGACGGTTCTGGCAGCGATAAATTCGCGTTGAGCAGCCACAACACCACCTTACTAATCAACTGGTCTTCCAACATTTGCGCAGAGCTAGGTTGCGTGTTTCTATTAGATGGAAAAGTAAATATCCAAAAACATAAATTATGATGGGTATGTAGCTAATTTTGCCAATATAAGATAGCTCAAACCATAAATAACACAAAATATATCCTCTGCTAAAATATGCCCATCAAATAATTTTCGATAAAATGGACAAAACACTTGAAGTCCTGCATCCCTTAATAAATATTATTTAAACCGATGATCACTTAAATACTTAATTATCCAAACACTTTGAAGAATAACAAACACACTATCTGTCTCGACTCACCAGCAAACCCCTGAAACTTTACACATTCACAGGATTGGCCTTGAGAAAGCTTATAATTAGCTGATTAACTTGATCAGGGAATTGCTCCTGAGCAAAGTGACATCCTTCAGGAATAGAACTAATTTGGAGATCAGGCACATAGTCTTTCATAATGCCTTCTTTTATTACTTCATACTGCTGGAGAAGTTTATATATATAATCTTTTTCTCCCTGGATCAGAAGCACTGGTACTCGAATTGTTCGATCCGATGGCAGATAATTAGTTTCTTTTATGTTCCGCACCCTGAAAATCGCAACATTTTACCAGTATCAGGCATATAATATCAGAAAAAATGAGTTCATCTTTAATCTTATAGCTTAACTGTAGAGGTGTTCATTGGATTTGGTTTGTTTAATTTTCAACCGAACCGACAAATTTTGGATTAAGAATTTTTCAATTACTTTGGTTTTTTTATGTTTTATTCGGTTTTAATCTCTCTTATTTAATAATTTCGGTTCAATCAAACAAATCAAAATTTACTTAACATTTACTTTAATTACTTTAGTTTTTTTATATTTGGTTCGGTTGTTATATATCTTGACATGTATTTTTATGATTATTAAATATATTTGTGTAAATTTATTTCGGTTTTTTTAGTACAGTTGTTATTCGGTTGATAAGTTTAATTCGGTTGGTTCGGTTACTATTTTTATTCAATATTAACCGAACCGACCATTTGAACCCCTAAACTTACCTGTATGGAATTTGAAGTGGATAAGTGAATCCATTTTTCTGGTAAAGAGAAGCATACATAGAGAGGTCCTCTTCACTGAACCACTCTGGTAGAGGCGTCGATAAGTTGGCAAGGTCCATAATCTCCCTTCCTTCTGGTGCAATTGGGATATCACTTCTTGAGAAGAGGATATAAATGGTGCGCACTGTTGAGATTTATGTTGAGATGTATGTTTATTGCATTATATAGAAACTATAGGGTCCTTTTGGTAAGAAAGGAATTATAGAGATTGTAGGGTTATGGATGTAAGATGTAATGCCTATATAGGCCAAACTTGATCAAGGAATAAAGATACAATTCATTTTTCTGATTTTCCACTTGGTATCAGAGCCTTACAAAACCTAAACCTAACCCTAGGTGCTACAGTGCCGCGCCGCTACAGTAACCGGGTCACTACAGTACCGCGCCGCTACAGTAACCGGGTCGCTACAGTACCGCCGCTACAATAACCGCGCCGCTCGGTCTTCTCTTCTTCTAGAGTCGGCCGGCCACCAAAGGTAGCCTCTTTGTGTTGATTTGGCCGGCGTGGGGGGCCTCTACCCCACGATACCCGGGTTTGGATCAAGGTATGATCGGGTTTTGAACTTGAATCTTGATGAGATAGATCAAGATCGGGTCAAGAAGAAGAAGAAGAGAGGGGGAGATGATGTGGATCTAGATCTTGAGAGTGCAAGATCGGGTCTAAGGGTAGAAGTAGGAGGGATTCGGACTAAGATCGATACGTGAGGCGTAGATCTGAATCGGATCAATGTCAGAAGAGGAGAGCCGGATTAGGCTACACGCTGAGGCAGCAGGACTTCCAGGGGTGAAGTCAGCACTAGCGGTTTCCAACTCAGGTCACACAGGTAACACAGGGTTCAGAGGCGAGCCTCGACGGTGTTATATATGCGATGAGGTAGGTCACCTGAAACAGAATTGTCCTAAGTCACCTAAGAAGCGAGATGCAGGTGAGAGGGGACAGTCTGGAGGCCGTGGTTGTGGCCGGGGTGGTAGGAGAGGTGGAAGAGGAGACTACCGGGCAAATCTAATGGTAGCAGAGGGCGAGAGTGAGGAGATACTGAAGAGGAAGCAGAAAGCAGGAGGTAATGGCAAGAGTGTGGTAGAGGGCGCATCCACCTCGTCTTCACCCAGGGGTAACTTTGCTTGTTTTGCTCACTCGGTCACAGGTGCTTGTGATTCACTTGCTCTTGCCTCGATATCCACCACTAGATCACCAGATTGGATAGTCGACTCTGGTGCATCTCGCCATGTGACTGGTGCTGCTAGGGAGTTTTCTTCCTATACTCACCTAACAGTCCCAGAGAGCATTCAGACAGCCGATGGTACGGCCCAGCCCGTGGTTGGTAAGGGTACTGTGAGATGTACCGATTCAGTGACTCTGACCAATGTGTTGCATGCTCCTTCCTTTCCCGTAAACCTGTTGTCCATTAGTGCTATTATTTGTGAGCAGAAATGCATCGTGACCTTTGATATTCCGAAGATGGTTTTTCAGGAGAAGGGGACAGGTCGGATACTTGGAACTGGCACATGGCGTGATGGGTTGTGGTACATGGATAGAAAAGGGATGGACACAGCGCTGGCATCTGTGGTCGATAGAGTGGGGGCAGGAGGATCTGGGGTGAGTGTGGAGGATGAGTTGCTTCTGATTCATCGGCGGATGGGGCACTCTTCCTTCAGCCTACTGGAACGTTTGTATCCATCAAAGTATGAGAAAGCTGATAAACAGAAACTTGTGTGTGATGGATGTGAGTTTGGGAAGCATACAAGGAGTTCGTATGTAAGCTCAGGAAGTAGGAGTTCTCATGCCATTGATCTGGTACACTCGGATGTGTGGGGGCCTTGCTCAACAACTTCGATGAATGGATATAGATTTTTTGTGACTTTCATCGATTGTTATTCTCGTGTCACATGGTTATACTTGATGAAGAACAAGAATGATGTACTTGCTTGCTTCAAGGATTTCCATAAGGCTGCTCAGACTCAGTATGGTGCTGTGGTGAAGGCACTGAGATTCGATAATGGGACCGAATATACAAACAAGGCATTCGAGGAGTATTTGTCAGTTCATGGGATACATCATCAGACCACGTGCCCTTACACACCAGCACAAAATGGAGTGGCAGAGAGGAAGAATAGACACTTGTTGGAGGTAGCCCGGTGCATGATGATCTCCATGAATGTTCCGAAACATTTGTGGGACAAGCAGTCCTGACAGCCGCACAATTGATCAACAGAATGCCATCTAGAGTGTTGGAGTGGCAGACTCCATGTGTGATGTTGAAAGGAGATAATAAGGGCATTCTTCCTCCAAAAGTATTTGGTTGTTTGTGCTTCGTGAAAGACAACAGACCAACAGTAGGAAAGTTAGATCCCAGAGCGGTGAAATGCATCTTTGTGGGTTACTCTGGCACTCAAAAGGGTTATGTGTGCTGGAGCCCGGTAGAGAGAAGATTGTTTGTGAGTATGGATGTTACATTCCGCGAGCTCGAACCTTACTACTCCTCAGAGACTACATCACCATTTGGAGACTCGCTCGATACAGGAGGTATGAGGCGAGAGGGGGAGAGTAGTAGTGATGGTGAGAGGAGAATAGTGAGTGTGGGTGGTATTCCTTGCCCACTGGTAGATTCGGCTAGGGTCGAGCCGGAAAAGAAGGATTCAGCTAGGGTTGAGCCAGAAAAGGAGGATTTGGCTGTGGTTGAGCTGGAAGTTGAGAAGAATGGGCCCGAAAGTGGGAGAACTCAGCCTCAGGGGGAGTCGAGATACCGTAAGGTGTATGTGAGAAGAAATAAGCAGAGTGAGGGAGCCGTGCCTTCAGTGCCACCTGTGCCAAGTCCATTGGCTCTGCCTACTCCGACTCGTGAGACACTTACACCATCTACCTCAGACTCAGAATACACAGGTGCTATGATTCCTCTTTCTATTCCTCCGACTCCCCTACCGGTGAGAAGGACTCCTCGTGAGAATGCGGGTATTCCTCCTGACCGATATGGTTTCCCACATGAGATTGTCTAGTTTGTCTCTTACTCACACATATCACCGGTGCATAGAGCGTTTATTGCATCATTGGATACTGTCTCTATCCCTGAGTGTTGGCAGGTTGCTAAAGAAGATCCGAAATGGAAAGCAGCTATGCTAGAAGAGCTCGAAGCCCTCTTAAAGAACAAAACGTGGGAGCTTGTGTCACTACCACCAGGCAAGAAGGCTATGGGATGCAAGTGGGTCTTCACAGTGAAACAGAATCCAGAGGGTCTAGTTGAGCGCTACAAGGCGAGGTTGGTAGCGAAGGGGTACAGTCAGACCTATGGCATCGACTATGATGAGACCTTTGCACCAGTGGCGAAGATGAGCACAGTGAGGACACTGGTTTCCATGGCAGCGAATGGGGGATGGAAGTTACACCAACTCGACGTGAAGAATGCCTTTCTTCATGGTGATTTGTTGGAGGAGGTGTACATGGAGATTCCACCAGGGTTTGGCACAAACCAGACAGTGGGTAAGGTGTGCAGACTCAAGAAGTCGCTTTATGGGTTGAAACAGTCCCCCCGGGCCTGGTTTGATAGGTTCAGGAAGACTATGGTAGGCATGGGCTATCAGCAGATCAATGCCGACCATACGGTGTTCGTTCGACAACATGGTGGTCACATTACTATGCTGGCTGTGTATGTCGATGATATGATCATTACCGGGGATGATGAGGGGGCAATTGCAAAGTTGAAGGCAAAATTGGAAAAGGAGTTTGAAGTGAAGGATTTGGGACAGCTTAGATACTTTCTTGGAATTGAGGTGGCTCGCGGAGCAGAGGGGATTGTTCTGTCCCAAAGGAAGTATGTCCTAGATTTGCTCACAGAGACAGGCATGTTGGGGTGCAGGCCTGCAGTTTCGCCAATTGATGTGAAGGCTAAGATAAGTGCAGAGGCAGGAGAACAGGTTGATCGTGAGAGGTACCAAAGACTGGTAGGCAGATTGATCTATTTGACACATACACGTCCCGATATCTCATTTGCAGTGAGCGTGGTGAGCCGCTACATGCATGACCCTAGGAAGGGCCATATGGACGCAGTGTATCACATTCTGAGGTACCTGAAGAGTGCACCAGGGAAGGGCTTGATTTTCAAGCAGAATGGGCACATGAACATTGAGGGCTATTGTGACTCTGACTGGGCTAGTTGCCTCGATGACAGGAAGTCCACATCTGGCTACTGCATGTTTGTAGGAGGCAACTTGATCTCTTGGAAGAGCAAGAAACAGCCGGTTGTTGCGAGATCGACGGCAGAAGCTGAGTATAGGGCTATGGCATTGGGAGTTGCTGAGATGCTGTGGCTGAAGAAGTTATTGGAAGAGCTCAAGGTGAATCACGGAGCTCAAATGAAGTTGTGGTGCGATAGCAAGTCAGCGATCAGCATTGCCAACAATCCTGTGCAGCATGACAGAACCAAGCATGTGGAGATCGATAGGTTCTTCATAAAGGAAAAGCTTGAAAGTGGGCTATTGGAGCTGAGTCATGTAGCTACTGGAGATCAAGTAGCTGACTGCCTCACTAAAGGACTTAGCTCAATAGATCTAGTCAGGTTATGTGACAAGATGAGCTGATGGATATCTTTCGCCCATCTGAGGGGGAGTGTTGAGATTTATGTTGAGATGTATGTTTATTGCATTATATAGAAACTATAGGGTCCTTTTGGTAAGAACGGAATTATAGAGATTGTAGGGTTATGGATGTAAGATGTAATGCCTATATAGGCCAAACTTGATCAACGAATAAGATACAATTCATTTTTTCTGATTTTCCACTCGCACTACTCTCTTCACGTCAAACGACCGAAATTCTGCCTCTGCTCTACCAGGTTCCTGTAAAGACATAAAAAGAAAAAAAAAAACAAATAAAGAACTTTGCTACAGCACAAGTTATATTTTAAAAGTGAGCATCAGCCATATATAAAACATGGCTTATATTTGAAACATAAGAAATTGCAATTGAATATTTTTACTGGAAGATCTAATGATTTCTGTCATGGAATTTGTGAGTTTATACTGTAATGCTCAGTTTTTACACTTTTTATTCATCACTCTCACCTTTTTTTATTCTATTCTGGTCTTTTTTCTGATTATTCGGATAATTTGGCTTAAAAATCAAATCAGGTCCTTTTCAATAGCAAAACATCAGATGATTTTACCAGTACATCAGGTAAAAGAGAGTCAATTTTATAAATTACCTGCCATCTCTTCATGTAAAAACCCTCTGATAGTAGGTCGTATGAGTAAGGTACCGGCGAGTAAGGCATTCCAACAGATACTACACCGCATGTTCGGTCAGGATATAGAAGTGCAAACAAATATGTCGGAGTTGATCCAAAGTCCTTGGCAACTAAGAAAGCCTTAATTAAGGCCAACGAAAATATGTTAAGTTAAGAGGAAACATCATTTTATTATTTGCAGAAACAATTGGGATTAGAACATGTTAAAATAGATTAGATAGCAGAATAAGGTGAAAACAAAAGCAAGATATGGTGATATATTTACCTTTGGGATTGAAAGAGCATCAAGTATACCAAGAAGATCTGAAATAAGATGCTCCCTCGCAGCATTTTCCGGGTCTTGGGGTTGATCCGATAACCCGTAACCACGCCAATCGGGTGCAATGGCTCTGTACCCAGCTTTGGCAACGGCAATCATCTGGTGGCGCCATGAGTTCCATGTCTCTGGAAACCCATGAAGAAAAACCACTGTACCCAGCTCATCATCTACCATACCAACATTATTGTACCATGGATTAATAATTAATTGATGTCTCTTCAGTTGATGAAAATTGAAATAGACTCCACAAGAACTAAATTAAATGATATAGGACCTTTGGCAATCTGTGCTATGTGGAGATTGAGGCCATTGATTGACAAATATCTGTGCTCTATCTCCATCTGGTCAACACTAAGGTGAAGAAGGCTAGAATTCATGATGAGACTTTTTGTTATTGCTGTTAAAAGAAACTTTTAATCAAGGTTAGGTTAGTAAGTATTACCTAATCACTATTATATAGAGTTGCAAACGGATCAGATATTATCCGTCTGTATCCGAAAATTAGATACGGATATCCGATATCCGAATATCCGTGGATGATGAGACTTTTTGTTATTGGTGTTAAAAGAAACTTTTAATCAAGGTTAGTAAGTATTACCTAATCACTATTATATAGGGTTGCAAACGGATCGGATATTATCCGTATGTATCCGAAAATTAGATACGGATATCCGATATCCGAATATCTGTGGATGATGAGACTTCTTGTTATTGGTGTTAAAAGAAACTTTTAATCAAGGTTAGTAAGTATTACCTAATCACTATTATATAGGGTTGCAAACGGATCGGATATATCCGTATGTATCCAAAAATTAGATACAGATATCCGATATCCGAATATCCGTGGATGATGAGACTTCTTGTTATTGGAGGGAATGATGGAGGGCATTTATGGCGGCTTTGGGTGAATGTTGGTCAATCATGGTTATGGGGCTTTGGGTGAATATTGGTCAATTATGCTGCCTATACATGTCATGAGATATTTTCCTCCCTTTGTTACTTCACAGCCACACAGCAGTTTATCTTTAATATGATTCTCATGCCATAATTTTTTTTAAATAAATGCCCTCCATCATTCCCTGTATTATGTGACAAAGCTCTTTTGATGATCCCCTAAATTTTCATTTAATAGCAAGAGAACTTGTGTGGAAAAATTAAAGTATTTCCGAAGCTGTATTATGCTCATCTTTATTTTTGAAAATTATTCTGTGTAATTACAATACAGATCAGTGTTTATAGTTTTTATAGTTCAATGTCATAACATGCAGAAAGTAAAATAAGCTCTTTGGAAATTGAAGGCCCCATGAAAGTAAAAAAATATTGATATCCGCACGGATATTCGGATATCGGATATCTGTATCTAATTTTCGGATACAGACGGATAATATCCGATCCGTTTGCAACCCTATATAATAGTGATTAGGTAATACTTACTAACCTTGATTAAAAGTTTCTTTTAACACCAATAACAAGAAGTCTCATCATGAGTTCTAGCCTTCTTCACCTTAGTGTTGACCAGATGGAGATAGAGCACAATATTTGTCAATCAATGGCCTCAATCTCCACATAGCACAGATTGCCAAAGGTTGTATATCATTTACTTTAGTTCTTGTGGAGTTCTATTTCAATTTTCATCAACTGAAGAGACATCAATTAATTATTAATCCATGGTACAATAATGTTGGTATTGTAGATGATGAGCTGGGTACGGTGGTTTTTCTTAATATTGTATCCGCATCAAGGGAATTGTTTATCAGAATCCACTTGTTTCAGAAATCATCTCACAGAAATTGCACCCTTTTGCCGAACTTTCATACAGCGTACGCTGGGAAACGGTGCAATGGTGGATTTTTGACACGAAAATTGGGGCAGTGGCATACTGTTAACAAAATATCATGAGCTGAGCACTTTCGCATGGTTCAATGACCAATCCTTATAGCAGATCATTGAGGAGCAAGACATTTCTGTTTTTTTCAGACCGACACTGTCAGACATAGCTCGGCAACAACTGTCGGACATGTCCCATGACATCTTGCAAATAAGATTGTTGCAATCAGAAGAAGCAGATGGTGCCATTTGGAAGGGACGAATTGGTAGCTCTTTCACTGTCAAGTCAGCATACTCAACAATTAAAGATGAGTCCGGCTAGTATAACACTAGTGTCATTTCAAATTAAATTACACCACATCTTAAACCATTGGATCTGCTTTAATATTCGTGCAAGACACTAGTGCACAAATATTAAAGTATTGTGCACGAATATTAAAGCAGATCCAATGGTTTAAAATGTGGTGTTATTTAATTTGAAATGACACTAGTGTTATACTAGCCGGACTCATTAAAGATGGACCATGAATCAAATCATCCATATCATTCATATGGAAACTAAATGCTCCTCCACGATTTCTGATCTTTGGTTGGTTGCTATTGATGAATAGAGTTCTCACAATTGATAATTTAAACAAAAGGAGATTTAGTTTGGTAAGCATCTGTTATTTGTGCCGAAATAATGTAGAAACTGTCAAGCACTTATTCAATGAGTGCACTGTTTCTAGAGAGAATCATAGAAGCGCTATGAATTTGGTAACTCAACACCTTTCTCGGACAATCACATTGAGACAAAACTTTATCACAATTTTGAGGGATAAGAAAGCACCTAACGAGATCAGAACACTCATCTTAATCTCTCAATTCATACTGTGGATAGAAAGATGTGCACGGTTGTTCAGAGGCAAGTGCAAACAGAAGAATGAATTGGTGCAAGAGATTCGTGACCAGTGGTGCTTATCGAATGGCAGAAGAAGGCTATCGCAACAAGACTGAATTTTTTCTTCTTTCTTTCTTCTTTCTTTTTTTCTTTCTTTTCGACTTTTGTTTTTGTTTCCAATTTTCACTTCTGTTTTCGGTTTTTTATTTTGCTTCTACTTTGTTTTTCATTTTAAATACATGAAAGAGTTACCACTCAAAACCCTTCAAAACCATGTAACCAATCGCGGTTAATAAAATAAGAGCTTGACTCCTGTTTCTTCTCAAAAAATAATTATTGCTGATATATCTAGAAGCAAATGATGCACATCTCACAAAATTTCAAATGGACCAATCATCTTACAGTCTTTTTCTTAGAACCTTCGCAGAGACTGTGAAATGATATATGAACCGTTCGTTATGAATCTGAAACTTGTATATTTTAAGCTCAAGTTAAATTGAAAATTACATTCCAAAAAAAAAAATTAGTTAAATTGACAAAAGATAGTCCAAGGCGAAATCACATATTTAGATGATTTAATTGAATAAATATTTTTAATATTTTTTTCTGTTCTACTTAATTTAGATCTCCTTAATTTTAAATTTAATCCGTGGAAAATTATGTTATATAATGTCGCGAGAATAACATGTGTATATCCATAACTAATCTCAGTTGATTTCATCTTTAATGGCCACTTCAATTCTGGCTTATCTTATTTTCATTTTGTTCCTTCCCTGTTTCTCCAACTCATGTAATCATTCTATTCAAATTATGCCTCCTTTCTACCTCCAATCAGACTACTCAAACATATATACACAAATACATTTAATAAGTATAGAAATAAAATTCAAGATATATATATCAGTTGAACCGCAATAAGAAATTTTGAACCGAACCAAATAAAAAACCCAAAGTAATTAAAGTAACTAGAAAGTAAATTTCAGTTTGTTTGATTAAACGGAAATAAAGAGGTTAAACTGAACCAAATAAAAAAAATCAAAGTAATTGAAAAATTTAACCAAACCAAACCATTTAAACAAAATTTGTCAGTTCAATCGAAAACCAAATAAACCAGATCCAATGAACACCCCTAGACTAAACTACCGTCTTGGTGATATTTTACAAAATTGTAGGGTCCAACTGCTTATCTTTCAATATCTCTGTCAAGGTCAGCTAATTCTCCAATATGAATAGAGAACTGTGCTATTGTCAATCCATGGAAAATGATACAAGAGGTTTTGCAAGAATAGCAAGTCTGTATCCTTTATCTTCTCCAAAGTTTAGAACTAGTTATAACTTAATATCTCAGTTGGTTCCATCTTTAATGGCCGCTTCAGTACTAGCTTGTCTTTTTTTCATTTTCTTCCTTCCATGTTTCTCCAACTCATGTAGAACTGAACTTCCATGTGATCCTTCTATTAAAATTATGCCTCCATTTTACTTCCAATCAAACATTACTGCGGATCTTAATTGTTCGGGTTATTTACCGGTTGGATGTGACAATAATGATAAACCATATGTCATCTGGCTTTCTTTGTTATTTCCATTGGAAAACATCTCATATGACCCCAACATCATTGTAATTCAAGATACTCATATTAGTAGTTCTTTGAATAAATCTGGCTGTGGTAATCTTTATTTTAATTTGTCTAGTCCTATCACTGAATTTCACTATGACAAGTATGAGGTATTGAATACTAGCCTTTGTTCTGTGAGATGTGGCCATCATAATCAGATACAATCGCCACCCGGGACATTTGAAACGGATTACAACCTTAGCTACTCACCATCTCTTGATGAAGATGATAAACTTCTGCAGAATTGTTCGAGGCCTGATAACCTTGCCCCGTCTCTTGAGTACATTTTCTCATTCCAAAATGACGGCGGAGCGCTTTCTCTGCTAGCAGCTACTTATTCAAGTGATCTTGTAGCACGGCCCGGTTGCTTTGCAAACTCGATAGAGGTTCTCGATCGTGAAAGTGGTAAAGGTCAGTAGCTTGCATATTTTAACAATTTATCATGTTAGTTTTCTTTTGATCTTTTTGTAAAGTATGGACAGTTCCATTCTTTTTTTCTTTTGTAAATTTTCCCTTCCCCTTTGGTGTAATTAATGAGGTCTTGACATAACAGCTCTAATAGAGAACAAGATACAAGAGTTTGACTAATTAAGTAACCTTTATGCCTATGACTGTTTAATATTATTATATTAATAGCTAACCTTTTTTTTTTTTCTCTAATTTTCCTTTTAAAGTTGTCTGGTATTTACTTTCAGATGAAAAATTCCCAATTTTTCCATACTTCTTGAAAAGGATGGCTATACCTTTTTCCTATATAATATTTCATTAAAGGTTAACATAAAAATAAACACAAGTTAATTGTACCAATATATATATATATATATATATATATATATATATAGAGAGAGAGAGAGAGAGAGAGATGGGCTAACTTGCTTTGGGAATTAAAGAGGGTGTTTTACTTTGTGCTCATATTTTCATTTTCAAAGTTCAAATAGTCGATTTGAACCTTCCAACATTATCTTCATATTAAAATGTGCTTGGAGACCAAATTTTACATTTTTTGGAAATTTTTTACTATTTTTTTAGAATTTTTGAAAATCATTTCTGAATTTTTTATTATTTTTTTATTTAATGAAAAGCTGTGATTTTCAAAAATTCTAAAAAAATAGTAAAAAATTTCCAAAAAATGTAAAATTTGGTCTCCAAGCACATTTTAATATAAAGATCACGTTGGAAGGTTTGAATCGACTATTTGAACTTCGAAAATGAAGATATGAGCACAAAGTAAAACACCCTCTTTAATTCCCAAAGCAAGTTAGCCCATCTCTATATGTGTGTGTGTATATATATATTTCATATTATAGCTAATCACATCTTTAGTATGCTATTGTCTTTGACCAAGTCTACTGTCTTTTCTACTTCCCCTTTGGTGTTTAAACGTGTTATTAAAAGTCCAATCTGGGCTAATTAAGATAGATTGTGGTAATAAGTGTACTTCACATAAACGTTGCTTCTTCGAGATCCACATCTTTTATTTTCCTTAATTTCCTTTCTTCTTTTGTTGTTCATTCTTTAATTAAGTTTGTGTTTGGAGTTTTTAATTAACTTCGTATCTTTGCTGTTGGTAATTTCATTTGGTTCATGATAATTTCATTTACAGGTGCCAGAATTTTATACCTATAGTTGCACTGTAACAGAATTCCAGTCATCTGCATATTATAACATGATATATCTTTCATATCTATTCTGTCGAACTGTCGGCCAGCAGCAAAATAGCAGCTATTAAATTAGGATCAGTAGCTCAGATAATCAGAACAACTGGTGCATTATTGCAGCAGGTTCAATGTCATAGTTACACTTACCAAATCTTGCATTACCAAAATTGACCCTACCTAGATGACCTGTCCATCCATCTGAATCCAAACTCACCTGATAAATGTCGAAAACTCAAACATGCTAACTAGATTCGATTTAAACCAGAAACGATCGATCAGCATTTAAAATGACCCAATATACCGAATGAATTCAAGGACATGAATCTTTTTCTTTAGTTCTCATCTTTGGAAAATTGCAAAAGAAACTATTGATGTGTTGATAATTTCAACCTTAAAAATTTTTGCAAATTTTTGCAGGAGGAAAGAAAAGGCATAGGCACCTCATTATCATTATCAGTGTATTTGTGCCATTGCTTATTATTGGCTGCTTCCTTGGCTTTTTGTTTATCAGAAAACTGAGAGAAAAAAAAAATGCAGGTTGAACTCTTTATTTAATTGAACAGTACTTGTCAACATGCTCATTGCATGAAAACTTAGCTAACACGTAATATGTTCTTTGATGATTTAGAACCTGACATTTCTCAAGAAGAAAAAGTGCTTGTAACTAACAACAAAACACTGGATCTGTGGAGCAGAGAAAGAAATTCAGATTTTGCACTCTTTGATTTCAACCAAATAGCAAATGCAACAGGTAACTTCTCATTGGACAATAAACTTGGCGAAGGTGGATTCGGACCTGTCTATAAGGTGCTTCCTATTTCCTTCCATCGATACTGCTTTCTTTTTTCTCTTTCTTATTTATTTTCATTATTATGTTTTTTAGAGCAAGAAATGACTAGGTTAATGTGGCCATTAAAGTAAAGAAGATCATTAAAAGAGCCGACAAATTAGAAAAATGCATAAAAATTATTTATGATGAATTTAAAAGAAATTGTGGGTTTTATTGTGATTTGAATTTTTCTTCTAGGGGTTGCTGCAAGATGGATTTGAGATAGCTGTCAAGAGGCTTTCTTCAAGTTCAGGTCAAGGTCTAGTTGAATTTAAAAATGAAATCCAACTTATTGCGAAGTTGCAACACAGAAACTTAGTCCAGCTGGTCGGGTGGTGCATCCAAGGAGAGGAAAAAATATTGATTTATGAGTTTATGCCAAACAAGAGCTTAGATTATTTCATATTTGGTATGTTTCTAGAAACCTATTTTGCAAGGGTTTTTGTAATTCTTTTATCCGTTTTTTCCATCTGATTCATAAATTAGAGTACTAGTTCCATTTTACAAAACTTATTTCTTTAAAGAGTACTTGTACTTACTGAGTCATCTGTAATAAATCACTAGGATTGTTAGTTAACCAACTAGTTTTAATCATATAGTGTTCTGAATTTGGAGTCCTCTCAGATCACAAGGTTTCTCTCTGTTCCATTCTAAGAACCTATTCACCCGTAAGTTCCATTTTAAAAACTAACAAGTCAAGACTCAAGACCAAGGAAATTCTGAGTTGTTGGAATCTAAAGAAACCTGTTAAATTGGGGAGTTTTTGAAAGAAAGACAAACTTAGAAGATATTTTATATGGGGGAGAGGAGAAGAGGGGACAAGAGGAGTGGCCTTGTCAAATTGGAGTACATGCTGCCTTTCAAAAAGAAATGGGGGGGTTAGGAATCTACAAAATTTGGCTCTCCTAATTAGATGGTGGTGGTGTTTGTACACTGCCAATGAAGAATTGTGGCCTCAGATAATGCATAATCTATGCACAAAGAGCCCCGGTACTGGTACTGGTACCATCGCACCGAAAAATGAAGGTCAGCAGGTTCTTTTTTCTGGAAAATTCTGATAAACTGAAACCTTTATTATGCCAAATTGGAAGTGGGAGAGGCATTGCATTTTGGTACGACTCATGGGATGGACTACTGATTGTTGGTTATCATGATAATTGTAGACCTCCGTTTCCATCAATCTCGCTTACAGAAGCTGAGCCTTTGCTGCACTCAATTGCTCCACAGATGGTTCTTAACTTCAATGAGCAGGAAGATACAATTATATGGAAATTGAGTAAAACAGGTACATATACATCTAAGTCAATGTACAGAGTGATTTTGGAAGGAGGAAAGACCGACCCTCTGGCATTACAATGAGATCTGGCAGGCCAAAGTCCCCCCCATTAGTCAAGATTTTTGGTTACTTTGTTATTAAAAATAAAATTCTGACATGGGACGTATTGGAAAGAAGACACATATTTTGCGATGTAAATTGCTCAATGTGCGGAGATCAAATACGGGAAACAACAAGTCACCTGCTCTTTAGTTGCCAGTACGCATTATCAGTGTGGAATTACATCCAAAATTCCATCAAAAAAAGGATACTGGTACGAAGACTGGTACAGGGTATTTCGGTACCGGATATCTGGGACCAGTCGTGGAGAGAAGTAAAACAGAAGGGCAATATGCCAAAAGGGGAATGGTTAAACCGTGTACTGTGCACCTGCTGGTGGATATGATGACAGCAAAATGAGGGCAGAAGTATTGGGGGAAAGATTCTACAAGAGGGAGCACTATGGTTTAGATTCTGTTGAGGGACTCAGTTGTAATTAGTCTAAGTTGAGGGACTAGGCTGTAATTTTGTTTCTGTTTTAATGGTACCCTTGACTGCCACTGTCAAGACTCAAAAAAAAAAAACAAAAACAATAGATAAGCCAGCTCCTTTATATGTGTTGTATTACAGATAAAACAAGAGGAGCACTTCTAAATTGGGAAAGGCGTTTTGAGATAATTAAAGGCATTGCTCGAGGACTCCTATATCTCCATCAATACTCCAGGCTAAGAATTGTTCATAGGGATTTGAAAGCGAGCAACATTCTCTTAGACTCTGAAATGAACCCAAAGATATCTGATTTTGGATTAGCCAGAATATTCGGTCCCAAGGAGCTCCAAGCAAATACCAATAGGGTGGTAGGAACATAGTAAGTATGATGTTCTTACCAGTAAATCAGTCTATGGATAAGATAAAGTTATTACCAGTAATATAATATTCTGATCAGTTGTATGTTGTATCATCATATAATGATGTTTTTTCCTTATTTTTTATCAGCGGTTACATGGCTCCAGAGTATGCATCTGAGGGTCTTTTCTCAATCAAATCAGATGTATGCAGCTTTGGTGTATTGCTTCTGGAGATTGTAAGCGGCAAAAGGAATATGGGTTTCCACCAATACGAAGAATTTCTCAACCTTCTTGGATATGTAATGAAACATATACACAACTTAAACTCTTAATTACACAATATTCATATGTTACAAACTTCAAAAGAGAATTTTGTTTCTGAACTGGATTTAATCTTTGTCAGGCTTGGTACAGATGGAAAGGAGGAAATATTGCAGAGCTAATTTGTTCAACATTAACTGAAGTGTCCCAAAGACAGGCAGAGAGATGCATCCATGTGGGATTACTGTGTGTACAAGAGAATCCAGCCGATCGACCCATCATGTCTGATGTGATCATGTTTCTTATCACAGAGAGTATAATTTTACCAGAGCCTAAGCAGCCAGCCTACTTCAATTTAAGAGTAACAGAGGAAGCAGTGTACCCATCTAGTTTGAACGGCTCTGCATGCTCTATAAATTATGTGACCTGCACCAACCCAGAAGTGAGATAATTTTAGTCGAGGTGATTAGTTATTTATTGATATATGTAAAGATGACATCAATTACAATGGAAGTATTATTGATTGTTATTATGAGCTAAGTCTTTTATCAAAAAATTATGAGCTAAGTCTCAAATTAATTTTCATATGAACGGTAGATGTACCACATAGCTAATCAAATGCCTGGCGCCGAGTCGAGTGATGGGATGATGTTAATTGGGAAGAATTAGTTTAATCTCTTGTGGTAGTTTTGTTTTACTATGTTTCTTTTGGTGCTGTTAGGTTTTTTGGTTCTTTAGTCTATTGGATGCTGTAGTCCCTTAGGCTCTGGTATTGGTATGTGCTTAGTTTACTTAGTTACGTTGCTGTTTTAGATAGCTTTATCAAGCTTATGTAATTTCTGATGTATGTGACTCTTATGTCTGATATTGGTATCTAATTTAGGTACCGATCAGGTTCATATGGTTTCTATATGAAATCAGTGGAAATATCCACTATTTAAAAAAAAATAGATGTACCACATAGCTAGCTAGGTCACATGCATTCATTCATGTAATCGGAATAGGAATCAGTTAGTTGATCATGGAATAGGAATCAGGTGAATCGGTGGGTATCGGCCGGGTCTACTCAGAAACTCGAATTGTTTTCCTTGAAGTCCCTTGTTCAGGTTTATTTTATTTATTATTATTAGAAACACTGATCGGAGACGGACGGTCGATACCAGTTAATAAACTCTCCCCTTAAAAATTCACTCCTAAATGAGAATCATTTTTTTTTAGCAAATTAAAGTGAACATTACTAATAGCAGCCAACCCAAAAGAAGAATTCATGCTCGAGTTGTGAAAATTGTTCGTCACAAGCGGCAGCAAAGAACTTATTAATGAACAAAAAATTTGAGGTAAAATCCTTCCTGCATCTCTCCTTTTCTTTCCCCATCTCAATTTACCTCCAGAACAGTAGTCATACTCTATAGTATGTATCCTATTTAAATTGATGTTTGCTTATAAAATATGATAGGTTTAGTTTAGTACTGATATGATCATGCAGTCACATAATTGGTAAAAGCCTCAACAAGGCTATGGACATGTTTAAATTTCTCTCATCTTTTAATACAATATAAAATGAGGGACAGAGTCAGACTTTTAAACTATGAGGTTCAAACGTGAATTTGACAGTTCGATAACATTTTCTACTAAATTATATAGAAATTTATCATTAAGTACAAAATTTCTGAAAATAAATGGGGGTCAATTGACCCCAATTTACACTTAGCACAATTGTGACAGATTTTTATTAATATTTTATGTTTGAATATAAAAACTGACTTGTTTGCTAATAGTTTTAAACTTTTTATGTTTTATAGATAACAAAATATTATAAATATATTTCATATAAATAAGAAGATGTTTAAAATATAATGAAGTAATAGATGAATGAGTAGTCATGCAATACTTTTCTTTCCTCTCGATATCTCTTTCTATCTCTACTTGCAAATTTTTTCTTGAATATTAATATTTAATGAAAACTTGTACAACATCTTTAGATAAAATAAAATTTTAATAAAATACATTACTTCACGAGCTAAGATGAGAAAAAAAAAATATGTTTGAGGAGGAAATACATTTCAGCATTATATATATTTGAGCATTCTACATTCTTCCGTGTATATATGAATCCAAAGAGTTCATAATTTTGGTGAATAACTTAATTGTGTTGTATATATGTACAGGTGGCACCAGCAAAAGTCTCTGCTTTTGATTTTCTACCAGAAATAATTGGTAGTAAGATTTGCTCATATGCAAAATCCTTGTATACATTAATCATCGCAATGCCTTCTTCTCGGCCTCTTCAAAGGTGGAATGGGCTGTGTGACCCTCTTGTCACACAAATTCTGTTGTTCGCAAAAACGGCTTGGTTGTTCCTTTGCAAATCGTCGCTAATGAGTAGCTGTTAACAAGTAGAAAAATAATAGGATCGAGTCAATTAATCAGAATTTGAAACAAGATCGAGTTTTGAGCCCAAATCATTTATAGTTCTGTTCATTAACAATTCATTTATTAATCGGCCCGTTTGTTCACGGGCCGCTCAGTTCAATTAGCGGTACTTCTGAGTTCTGGTGTGGGCAATATCCAAACCCACTTAACTTCGGGTCCGGATCCCTAAAGTAACTTAATTTTTTAGTTCAGATCCGGACCGTCCGATTCGAATCTAACGGTCCGGATCTTAAAATTGGGTTCCTTTAGGAAATCTTAACTTCCGACCGAGACTGGGTCACTGGGAATCTGGGATAATCGCTGAGGTACTTGAACTTAACATCATTCTTGTGATCTAAGCCGTTGATTTTCACACTGTTCCCCCTCAATCTTCTGCAGATCAACGGTTCTGATCACGTGCAACACCTCGGACAAAGCGTGAGTGTGGTTCCTTCCCAAATCGCTAACCAGAGAGTAAGAGCGAGAGAAACCAAAGATGGCCTGCTGCAGCAATCCGCTACTTTGCCAGCCGAACAGCACCGCCTCCTTCTTGCCACGTCACCACCCCTTCTCTCCCAATCTCCAAAACCAACTTCAAATCTACCCCAATCTCTCCACAACCAACGTCCGCTCCCAATTGATCAATACCACTGTCCCAAGAAGCAGTTACTACACTCGCCCGATCACCACCTCCGACTCACCAGCAAAGGCGCTCAGGCAGTTGTTGGAGTCGTCGGCAGTGGCGTAGCCAGGATTTGAGCCAGGGGTAGACAGATATCGATCGGGTTCGGGTTTTTTTTTTTCTAAACGGATTCAGATTCGAATCGCCTCCATAAAAATATAAATATCTATTGTGCAGACGGCCGAATCTGATATGATGATCTTAAATGAACAAAGATTTAAAAATACCCTTCTTCCCTAATTATATTAAACGACTCACACATCCATATCTGAATTCTGAACTAACAATTGTTACTCCGAATTGAATCCAGGGGTAGGCAGAATCAAATTTAGGGGTAGGCAAGACCCATTAAAGAACGTAGTCCAAATAAAAAAAAAATTTCCAGGGGTAGGCAACTGCCTACCCCTGTAGTATTGTAGCTCCGCTACTGGTCGTCGGGTATCCATCAGGGACCTGCTTGCTTTGACGCACTTAGTGCCAAGCTGATTGAACGGGCCGGGTTTGGGTTTTGTTCTACCAGTGAAACAGACGCGAAAGTTGTAGGCGCGAATCTTAAAACAGATCGGACGGTCATCGAACTCATCGAACTCACTTTGAGTCCGATGGACATCGGACCGAAATTGTACTCGAGATCAATATGCAGAAGAACTGGCCCACATTGGAATGCCCTAAAGCAATGCTATGGATTCATATATCTATTTTCAAAATTTAAACATCTTATCCGAGCCATTACACATGATCTCCATATGAAAATGCACTTAAAGACAGAATTTTACTATTTTTTTTATAGGTAGAAAATTACTTAATCTAAACATTATAGATAATCCGAAAGTAGTGATTTTTCTACATATAAAAAAAATAGTAAGAAAAAATTTAAAAATGTAAAATTTGGTCGGTCAGTGCATTTTCATATGAAAATCATATTTAACGTTGAGATCAAGATATGGATTCATACCACCGGTCGATCCATAATATGCATATATATTAGCTACTCTCACTCTTTTTTTTCATCAGAATTTTCTGATTTATAGTTTAGGAAACCTAAACTTTACATTACTTGAGCTACCAAGAGGATGAACAACAAAAAGAGAATCAGACTATTTATTCTCTAAAAAAAATTGAGTAAGACTTGCCCGTGATTTTTATTTTTACCCAAAAAAAATATATTTTAATATAAATAACCAGGTTTTTAAAAGATTTTTATTTCTACCCAAAACGCTAGGAATATTTGCGGTTCGAATTAAAAATTCGGAACGCTAGAAATATCAGCGGTCCGAATTCTTAATTCGAAACGCTAGGATTTCTAGCGGTCCGAATTCTTAATTCGGAACGCTAATATTCCTAGCGTTCCGAATTCATAATTCAAAACTACAGTCGCCAACCTACTATATTAAATGGTAATTTTTCACCGATAACCCTAAAGTTATTTTTATTACAAAGAATTATATTATAAAAACTTATCAATAATATAAAATTTCATTTATTATTTTATTAAATGGTAATTTTTCACCGATAACCCTAGAAATTTATTCACCGATAACCCTAAGTTATTTTTATTACAAAGAATTATATTATAAAAACTTATCAATAATATAAAATTTCATTTATTATTTTATTAAATGGTAATTTTTCACCGATAACCCTGAAGTTATTTTTATTACAAAGAATTATATTATAAAAACTTATCAATAATATAAAATTTCATTTATTATTTTATTAAATGGTAATTTTTCACCGATAACCCTAGAAATTTATTCACCGATAACCCTAAAGTTATTTTTATTACAAAGAATTATATTATAAAAACTTATCAATAATATAAAATTTCATTTATTATTTTATTAAATGGTAATTTTTCACCGATAACCCTGAAGTTATTTTTATTACAAAGAATTATATTATAAAAACTTATCAATAATATAAAATTTCATTTATTATTTTATTAAATGGTAATTTTTCACCGATAACCCTAAAGTTATTTTTATTACAAAGAATTATATTATAAAAACTTATCAATAATTTGTAATAAAAATAACTTTAGGGTTATCGGTGAATAAATTTCTAGGGTTATCGGTGAAAAATAACTTTAGAGTTATCGGTGAAAAATTACCATTTAATAAAATAATAAAGAAATTTTATATTATTGATAAGTTTTTATAATATAATTCTTTGTAATAAAAATAACTTTAGGGTTATCGGTGAAAATTACCATTTAATAAAATAATAAATGAAATTTTATATTATTGATAAGTTTTTATAATATAATTCTTTGTAATAAAAATAACTTTAGGGTTATCGGTGAAAAATTACCATTTAATAAAATAATAAATGAAATTTTATATTATTGATAAGTTTTTATAATATAATTCTTTGTAATAAAAATAACTTTAGGGTTATCGGTGAAAAATTACCATTTAATATAATAATAAATGAAATTTTATATTATTGATAAGTTTTTATAATATAATTCTTTGTAATAAAAATAACTTTAGGGTTATCGGTGAAAAATTACTATTTAATATAATAATAAATGAAAAGGTTGGCGACTGTAGTTTTGAATTATGAATTCGGAACGCTAGGAATATTAGCGTTCCGAATTAAGAATTCGGACCGCTAGGAATCCTAGCGTTTCGAATTAAGAATTCAGACCGCTGATATTCCTAGCGTTCCGAATTTTTAATTCGAACCGCAAATATTCCTAGCGTTTTGGTAGAAATAAAAATATTTTAAAAACCTGGTTATTTATATTAAAATATATTTTTTTTTGGGTAAAAATAAAAATCACGGAAGACTTGCTATCAAATAGAAAAGATTTTCCTGAAAAAATTAACGAATAATTTGGGCCGATCAGACAGTACAGGTATAAAACTCGCTGCCATTAACAGGTATTATTTCTTTCTAACGAATTATATAATTGACGGCCCAAAAACATGCTTCCACTTGTTAAACAACAGGCCCACTCTAGAATCCTTTTGGTAGAATTCCATAGGAACGAATTATATAATTGACGGCCTAAAAACATGCTTCCACTTGTTAAACAACAGGCCCACTCTAGAATCCTTTTGGTAGAATTCCATAGGAACGAATTATATAATTGACGGCCCAAAAATATGCTTCCACTTGTTAAACAACAGGCCCACTCTAGAATCCTTTTGGTAGAATTCCATAGGAGGGAACTACGTGATCTATTTCTTAACAAAAGTTTACTTGAGAATTCTAAATCGCTCATGTTGTGTTTGGTTGAGGCCTTAAATTTAGGAGGTTTAGAGGTCAATTTGGGTCCGATGTCCATCGGACTCAAAGTGAGTTTGATGGGTTCAATGACCGTCTAATTTACTTTAAAATTCGCACTTGTAACTTTTACATCTGCTTTAAGTTTGTGCGCACGAGTCTTAAAGCAGATTGGACGGTCCCGAAACCCATCGGATCCAAATTTGAGTCCGATGGGCATCGGACCCAACCTGCTCTCGGAGGTTTAAGGTAGTTATTTTCACTTAGGTCGGCTTAAGTTATTCATGTTTGGTTGAGAACTAAAGTTACGTCATGTTTTAAGTTATTTATTGTTTGGTTCGATTTTGGTGACTTAAAGTATGGTTTTTTATTTTTGTGTCCACAGCTGTAATAAACTTAATTAATGAAAAAATTGTACAGGTCTTACAACTTTTTTTTTACTTACCCTTTTTTTTACAACTGTAATAACTAAACATTATTAGCTAGCGACTAATAATATATCTTATAAAATTGTCTCTTAATATTTCTATACAGTCATTAAAAACAAGATATTATTATATCGTGTGAATTGTATAATATGATAGTTAGGTTGTTTATATCTAATAAAAAGCTTTAAAACCAGTTATTTAATTTTGAATTTTTTTCAGTTAATTCGGAAATATTATCAATATTGTCGAGTTATATAACTAGTAGTTATATTATATTTTTTACTTAGATATTTATGGATGTCAAAATCATAATTGTGCGCTGTTTCCGGGTCATAGAAAAAAGTGCACCATTGTATTTTTGTGCTTAAAGCAAAACACTTTATATTGTTAACTGAGCCTTCCAGAAGTAAAACAAAAAAGAATATCCATTGTTCAACTCAACCAAGTCAAAATACTAATTGTTGAGTCAAAATACTAATTAGTCAGGATATTTTGTTTTCTTCCTTGCTAATAGGGCTGTTAATGGCTCCCTTTTATCCGTTACCCGCCTCATACCGTATCCAATAAGCGGGTACGGGTAAGATTTGTTTTCGTGAACTTATCAGATACAATACAGGTAAAGATTTTTTTTTCATTATCTAAATGGATAGGGTACGAGTAAAGATTTTTTCTTCAGATACTGTTTAGATTTTTTTTCGTGAACTTATCAAGCGAGTCCCAGACTCAGCCTACCTTTGGGACTGAGTTAGCCACATCCATCTTTTGTACACCCCTGCCAGTCTCTAGGCCGACATATGAGGCAGTCTGGGATACCGCCGAGCGGATACGCAGCGAGGCAGAGGCTCATGTCATTACACCGAGAGAGAGAGTCTGGCCGGTTCGAGCGAACACCAGAGTACCAGCTGAGCGATGGTCCCCCGATCCGTGGCGGTGATTTTTTGTACTATTTATATTTGGTATACTATATTTGGTGTTTTATATTTGGTACTATTTATATTTGGTATACTATATTTGGTATACTATTTTTATATTTTTCTAGATCTTTTTTCGTCACTAACTTACGCAAAATTACACTAAAATAAATTAACATAATTACACTAAATTAATATAATGAGAATTGTAGTAAAATAAAATAAATCATCACAAATATGCTAAATTAAACTAAGTTACGCTAAACAGTAAATACTACAACAATAACAAAAATAATACAACATAAAATCTAAACAGAAAATACTACAATAATAGAAAATCTAAACATAAAATACTACAACAGAAAACTTGAACAAAAAATGCTCAAATAAACCCTAAAACAACAAAAATAATATAAAAATAATAATAATACGTGTACCGGCTATAAAATGGCCGGTAGTGTTTTTAATAGAGTACCGGCCAGAAAATGATGAGTAGTTGATAAAATACAGTACCGGTCATTTTCTAGCCGGTATAGTCATTTTTATTAAATCCAGCAAACCTGGGTATATTAAATAATTTGTAATAAACTTTGAATATTAATAAAAATGTCGGTTATATGACTAGTAGTTATATTTTATTTTTTTACTTAGATATTTATGGATGTCAAATCATAATTGTGTGCTGTTTCCGGGTTATAGAAAAAAGTGCACCATTGTATTGTTGTGATTAAAGCAAAACACTTTATATTTTTGACTGAGCCTTCTAGAAGTAAAACAAAAAAAATATCCATTGTTCAACTCAACCAAGTCAAAATACTAATTGTTGATTAGGTATTAGTCAGGATATTTTGTTTTCTTCCTTGCTAATAGGGGTGTTAATGGCCCCTTTTATTCATTTATCCAACCCGTACCGTATCCAATAAGCGAGTACGGGTAAGATTTTTGTGAACTTATCATATACGGGTACGGGTAAAGATTTTTTTCATTATTTAAACAGGTAAAGGTACAAGTAAAGTCTATTTCATACCCGTTATCCGTCAGGTAATTATAAAAAATTAATATATTATATATATTAAAAAGCATTGAATGAGTACTTTAATT
Organism: Carex parvula; assembly: GCA_025461045.1. Lineage (NCBI taxonomy): Eukaryota > Viridiplantae > Streptophyta > Magnoliopsida > Poales > Cyperaceae > Carex > Carex parvula. Next base: position 95,060 of record JAJGRW010000656.1, on the reverse strand, counting down.
GATTTACTTGTACTTACATGATTATAATTTTTTTCTTTTCAACAAAGTACTTATATATATGTGTGAAATGAATATTTATGTTTTAGCGTATTATTTCATAAATAATAAAAATAATTGAGTTGGGCTACGGTGCTTCGCGAAGTAAAGCGAGAGTTTTACTTCGCTCTCATATTTTGCGATTTCAAAGTTTAAAATGTCGATCCGAACCGTTCAAATTGATCTCCATATTAAATTGTGCTTGGAGACCAAATTTTACATTTTTTGGAAATTTTTTACTATTTCTTTAGAATTTTTGAAAATTATTGTTTTTGATGGTCCAGGATTTTTTGAAAAACAGCGATTTTCAAAAATTCTAAAGAAATAGTAAACAATTTTCAAAAAATGTAAAATTTAGTCTCCAAGCACAATTTAATATGGAGATCAACTTGAATGGTTCGGATCGACGTTTTGAAGTTTCAAATTGAAGATATAGACGTGAAGTAAACACTCGTTTTACTTCGCGAAGTACCGTAACCCAACTCAAAATAATTATTATATTAGTATTACCCGTTATTTATCCGCTACCATTACGTTATCCGACAACCATAACGAGTACGGGTAAGATAATTTGTAGTAGATAAGAAATAAGATTCAGGTAAGAACAATTTATAACGGACACGGGTATGAAAATGCTTCCACCCAATCCTTACTGTACCCGTTAACTAGGGCTGGGCAAAATTGCTCGAACTCGTAACTCGCTCATTTACAACTCACTTTAACTCGCTCATTTACAACTCGAGTTGGCTAACTCGTTTAATAAATGAGCTGAGTTTGAGCTGACCCCAACTCGCTCATTTATAACTTGAGTTACATAAAGTTACACAGTCTTGGACACAAAAGATCCCAGAATAACCAAAACCAAATCCAAACTCGGCTCAAACTCAACTCAAACTCAGCTCAAACTCGTTTATAACTTGTGTTGTATTGATTTAACTGGTTAAACGAGTTGTGAGCCAACTCGAGTTGATTACGAGCTGAGTTCGAGTTAGCTCTACAACTCGAGTTGACTCGCTCATTTATTTAATGAGCTGAGTTCGAGTTGGAGGTAACTCGCTCAAACTCGGCTCATTTACAGCCCTACCGTTAACACCCCTGCTTGCTAGCAGAGAACCAAATGATGTCATGGTCAAGTTATTTCTAAGAGAACAAGTCAATAATTATATTTAAGACAGGAGTAGAACTAGGGTGCTCCTAAGCTCACCAAGCCTTTCGTGAGCGCGACTCTAAAACCTATCAAATTGACTTCAAACGACATTTCCAAACCGTTAGATGTTCAATCTATATTAAAATGTGCTTGGAGACCAAATTTTACATTTTTTGGAATTTTTTTACTATTTATTAAGATGGTTTGAAAATCGCTATTTTTATTAAAATTTTGCACCATTGGAAAACAGTGATTTTCAAACCATCTTTATAAATAGTAAAAAAATTCCAAAAAATGTAAAATTTGGTCTCCAAGCACATTTTAATATAGATTGAACATCTAACGGTTTGGAAATGTCGTTTGAAGTCAATTTGATAGGTTTTAGAGTCGCGCTCACGGAAGGGCTTGGTGAGCTTAGGAGCACCCTAGTTCTACTCTTAAGACTACTGTTATCCAATTATTTAACTTCCGTAATTGGGTTTGCTAGTCATCCAAAGCCCACAAATTACGAGGTTGTTTTAGGACTAGAATAACCATGTCAAAAGGTTTTGTAAATACTAAATAGTAAATGCCAGGGGCAGACCCAGTGTATTCCGGGGGAGGCAGTCCCTTGGATTTTGAGTTTTAGTGAAAATTTATTGGTTCCGACCAATTGTGCCCCTCCTAAATTTTTTTTTGTCTTTCTCTGAATGTTTAATTTATAATTCTAAATTTCTGATGAAGAAATATCTAGATAACAGAAATTTAATAGGTATACACCTAATTTCGCCTAATTTAGCCTAATTGGTCATATATGATATTTAATATTTGACCAGAGAACTGTTAATTTAGCCTAATTGGTCATATATGATATTTAATATTTCGCCTAATTTAGCCTAATTTAGCCTAATTGGTCATATATGATTTATTTTTTCAGATAGGAAGGACTGGTCATGTAAATGTTTCTCAATATATATATATATATATATATATGCAATTGGATTAATATATATACTAGACGGAGTCCATTGACATATAAGGACACACTTTTTATATATTAATTGAACGAACAAACAAATTAAACGATTTCTGTAAAAAAATTGAATAATTTACTTGCTGAATTCAAATATAAGCAAAATTATATACATATTATTCATGGAACTTGTTTTGAAGCATCACTAAAGGCGTTATAAAAAGAATGAATTATTTCTGAGTTTTTCTGTATTATATTCATTAAATAAATTTTAGACTGTACTGAATTATTTTGAAGTTTGAACTATTACTCTGCTGGTAATTATTTTAATGCATAATTAAGTTTTGATTAAGAAAAATAATGACAATAAAGCCCTTCTCCTTCCAGTAAAGATATTGACAAAGCAGTTTTTGCTTCATGTAGCGTAAGGACAATTGGATAAAAACAACGCTGCATTTGATTCGTGTGCTGCATGAAGCAAAAACTGCTTTTTCAATATGCTTACCCTTCTTGCTTTGATTGTCAGCTACTGACTAAGCTTTGGATTCTTCCCTAGGCTGTGCTTTAGGTTGTACAGAAGTAGAGTGGGAAAAATGGCACGGTGGAGAGGCACGGTTATGGCACAACACGTGTGTCAGTTATGTGTCGTGACTCGCGTGTTCCGTGCTGTGGTCATCTTTTGAAACTTTGGCACGGCACGTGAAAAATTTAGTCACGGCACGGCACGACACGTAGTCACGCGAGTCACGTGTAATTAGGACCATTAGATATTGATTAATGGTGAATCTTGAATAAACTAATCTAAATTTATGAATAAATGGTCACGCGAGTCACGTATGGTAACGGCACGTTTAGGCACGGCGTGACCATTTGCCGTACCACCTCTTAATATTTTGGTCATGGTACGGCACGGCATGTGAAAAATTAACTTGATTACGGCACGGCACGGCACGTTTTTTCCACCCTATACAGAAGTGTCTTGAATTATACCAGCACAAATTGTTATTGTATAACCAGCAAATATTTTTATTTCAGTACGATTTACTATTGAGAATATACTGCCAGCATCGCACAAAAGAATTCTTTAGCAACTAAAATCAACAAAAGCTAATCAATTAATAAAAAAATACTGAAAACACAAGTAAATGAGTTCTCACATCATAATTATGCTCTGTATAATCAAATTAAAAAAATAATCTGATTTCACACATTAATTTTGCGTAATATTTTTGACTGAGCCTTCCAGAAGTTAAAAAAAAAAATTATCCATTGTTCAACTCGACCAAGTCAAATACCAATTGTTGATTAAGTATTATTCAGAATTTTTTTTTCTTTTTTTCTTTTTTTCTTTCCCTAACAAACCAGAGAATCAATTGATCGTCATGGTCAAGTTATTTCTAGGAGAACAAGTCAATATAATTTATTAAAAAGCTATCAAACTACACTACACACCAACTATCCATTAATTTATTTTATTTTCGTTGATTAATTGGGTTTTTAAGGCAATAAGAGCCCCCAAATTACGAGGTTGTTTTGGGACTTGAAATACCATGTCAAAGGGCTTTGTAAATAGTATATGGTACATAGCTGAACATACTGGTAAAATGGAATCTTTGTTCTGTCTATCCCAATTTTATTTCAAAATAGCAAATAAACCTCTATTTATGCATCCAAAGAACAGTATTGAATCATGTCTTAACAAATGTACACCATTATAATTATAACAGTCTGGGTTAAAAACAAAAGAATTCAGTAAAATAGTTCCAAATTTTGAAAATCATTCCCTGTAGAAGTTTTGCTGCACCATTCATTTGTAAAAAGAATACAGAAGTCCATAATTCTCTATACCTTTATGTAATTTAAGTTGGGACTATTTTCCCCTTTCCAGACTTACAAGTTACAATTAACAAATGTATAACTGTAATGTAACAAGCTCCCAACTATTGTGCCTTTAACCGGGTATGGAGCTTGAACACAAGTAAACCCGAAATACACACATAATCAATGCAACACAATCATGTGTGTGCCATTAATTAAGCATCAATCCAGAGAGCTTTATAATCCATAATAGCCTCACTAAAACCTCAGTCTAAGACCTGAAGCACTAGCCGACCTCCTCACAAAATTAAATCCATCAACCAATAACGGGTGGGTTAAGAAGTTCTCACTAGTGGTATTATGCAAAAAAGACCCTTTAGATTCTCCCATTTCAGGTGTTGTCAAGTCGTATGATGGATCATTATCGCTCTTCTTGGACCGCCTTGAATACATCTCCGAGCTTTTGTTTGAATTGGTGGTGAAAGTGGCTTCACCGAAGAGTGCCATTTCAGTGCACTGTTCTATTAACGGGTCAGATTTCAGGGGGGGCAAGAGGCCGTAGTATCTCTGCAGAGTGCTCATTGCTGAAGAGGTTTTATGGGGTGGAGATTTAGATTTAGGGGAATATACTGAACTCGAATTGGGCTTCTTTCTGAAAGCTTTAGGTGGCAGTTTTCTGCAGTAAAATATATTTCATCAATCATTTAGATTTCAGTTCATGAAAACAAAGTACATGATGTTAATTGGAGCATATATAAAATGTTGGAAGATCCACATGAAATTTCCAGCACTGAAATACATAAGATTTTAATGGTAACTGTACATTTCACCTTTCTTTTTTTAGAATACTATACATTTCACCTTATCCATGACTGTTGTTACATGTATTTGTTTTCTTTTCTTTAGGTGGTCAAACTAGCAGTATCACTACAATTTTGAAGAGAATTTACAAGGTAGAAAATTTCAACTAAAAGTTCTTTTAGATCAATATTGAAGCACCAGTAACTCGAAGGTTCAGTAGGAGTGATCCTAAACCAAGCTTAACACAAAAAAGTGTTTTTAAATTAAACCTCAATGACGGGAAAGTACAATATTTAAGCCAACCACAGTGTTTCTTGGCTTAAATTAAGCTTTCTCTTTCAAACAAAATATGAGATACAAAGATAGATTACTTCAATTCAACTTTCTAACATGATTTAATTTCTTTCTAAATGCTGGTTTCCTCTATTTTGAGTTCAATGAACACTACTGGTAACTAGTGGTTGAAGAACTATTACTAGGTTTTATAATAATAAAAGAACAAAGTAAAGATAAACAAACTACCTATTGTTAGAATTGGTCAAAGAACTATGGAGAGGCGACTGGGTGTGACATCCAGGGATGGGAATCAGCAATGATTTGTGAGCAAACATCTGAAGATCACTTACTAAATTGTTCATCCTTTTTATATCAGCTATCTGCAATCATTTACCAATATATTCATCAGTGAAATATTAATCAAATCAAATGCAGTTCTTCTTGCCCAATATTGCGCAGCAAAACAACCTAAACACATTGTATTTCAGATTATAAGATATATTTCAGGTTGATTAAGATTTCTTGAATAATTGTTTTTTTATTCTGTTTAATGCCACCTACTTATCACAATTTAAAGCACCAAATTGAATATATTTGGAATTGACGGGTTATTAGTATCCAACTCACCAAATTTTAATTTGTCAACTTCACCAATTTAATTAGCACCTACTTTTCACTATCAGAATCACCAAAATGGAATATATTCTGAGTAAACCATTTATTGCAAATTTTGTGTAATTTTTACGCATATGTCATCTAAAGTAAACAGCATTTGCACAACAAAAATCAATCTGAAATAAAAATTACCTCGACACCATATTTAATGGCGAGACCAGCTAGTGTATCCAACTTAGAAACTTGATGAATTGTACAATTTCCCGAATCGGAAGAACCCGTATTGGAAGAAGAGAACGAATCCGAATCATGCGAACTAATATCAAACTCTCTCTCAGGTGAGCTAGACCCGTCGGAGCTGAAATCCTCCGAGAAGGGATGAGAAATCACCTCCTCTCTTCTAATTCCCATTTTTAGAAGCAAAATACCCCACTTAACAACTGTTTTGGTGGCTTAATTGAATCGAAGTAGAAAGGTCTCAGTTTGAGATCCAGAAATTGCGCTAAAGATGGAAGCTTTGGTTGATTCTTTTGCGTGATTTCGTCGAGAATTAGGCAGCGCTGGTGGTGGTGGGTCGCGCTCGGTTGAGAGAGAGAGAGAGAGAGAGAGAGAGAGAGAGTATTAGAGAAGGTTTGGTTTGATTCCAAGTCTAATATAGAAGCTTTGAACGCAATTAAAATAACACTTACGGAAACGAGACTTTTAAAAAATAATTGCCACATGAAAATTTTACAAATTTCTACCAACTAATGACTGCTGCAGTGCTGTCTGTTGTGATGTGCATGATATAGGAGCTTTGTGTCTTTTTCCTAATATTATTTGTAAAGTTTTATACGTCGGAATAACAGCTATAATTTTTTTTTGTTCCATATACGAAGGTTTCTTCGGTGGAAGTTGACGCGTTATTTGGACTCTCTCCACCTTCCACGTGGGAAAGCAACTCCATACAATTTTATTTTAATAACAAAGTAACTTTTGCTTACTATTCCTTCTATTTATAAAAGCAATTTTTGCTTTAGCCCTTTAAACTATTTTTTTTCCAAAATAAAGCTTTTCATATAGGTGTGTCAACGGTACTTTTTTAGCCGTTTATCCGACCCATATCGTATTCAATAAGACGGAAATAGATAAGATTTTTTTTTCGTTAGTTTATTGGATATAAGTATGGATACGAATTTTTTTCAGTAACCAAATGGATAAGGATATGAGTAATAACTATTTTGTACCCGTTACCCTGTAAGTTAATTATAAAATCTACATCTATAGTCAATTCAATTTCCAACCCACCTAAATATATATTTATATTTTTTAATTTTCTTTCTTTATAAAAAACAATTTGTTGTACTTGATTGCATATTTTTTTTTGTTAGAAATATAATTCATATGTGTGAAATGAATGAGTTTTTTATGTTTAATTTGTAAAATATAATAAAACTAATTATTCATCCGCTACCGTTTCGTTACCCGATAATATTAACGGGTAAGAGTAGGATAGAATAAGGTTAATTTTTAATGGGTAAGGGTAGGGTATAAGTAAAGTCAATTTTAATAGGTATGGGTATGAAAATGCCTCCATCCGACCCGTACTGTACCCATTGACACCTCTATTTCCATATAGGAATAGGTTCGGTTAGACCGAATAAAAATGGAATAAAAATATACAAATTAAAGTTTTATTTAGTTTCAAAAATAGAACTGAACCAACCGGATTAAACTTATTAATTAAATAATAACCGAATTAAAATAACTAAATTAAATTTTAGTTGAACTGAAATAAGAGATTAATTATAAAAATAAATATTTAAAAAGTGTTTTGTGCCCAAAATAGTGTTATTATTTTTTATTTTCATTTCTTTTATTTCACGGTCTTTCCAATTTTTTTTCGTTTTCTTCGCCTTAAACCTAAACCGGTTTATTTTACCTCAGCCTATTTGGCGATCTCATCAATTTTAAAAATTCCTAAACCGAATCAAACAAAATAAAGCAAATTAAATAAAAAATGAACCGCAGACTTAGTGTAGTGGCACAAGTCCCGTCTCTCTATGGAGATGTCGTAGGTTCAATTCTAGATAATATCATCTAAGAGATGCTGGGGTGTACCGGAACCCTTTAATTAAAAAAATAAATAAATCAAACCGATTCAATTAAACTGAAAAACCGAACCGTTTAATTCAAACTTTTTTTATTCAGTTTAAAACCAATTAAACCGGATACAATGAACAACCCTAACTGCATAGAATTTGGAGGGACTATACTTTTGCCTCCTTTAACACATTTTTTTTTGGTTAAAAAGGCCGAAGCCCAGTTTCATTTTACTGAAACAGAAGGTAGCGGTTACATTGTTCATATAAAAGGTGGGAGAGTGCACTCTCCACTATACCCCGAAACAAAACTATCTCGAAGGATAGATAACCAAAATTAATCATCTACAGCAAGTCCATTTTTACTCCTGCTATTCCCTATATAAACCGAAAGTACTATGATATCTTCACTATATTGCCTTATCTAAGACCAAAGCTCTCCATCTTTTTGTGGAGGAAAATCACTGATTGAATAAACGAGCAAACAGGAAGCCGCCTGTTATGTCTGGCAGGAGCTCTGCTCGTCATCGTCCATGTCGGGCTGATAAGGTAGAAGTTGGTCATCTCTTGGGATCCAGATGCGAAGTGGAATTGCTTCAATGGTGGCTTCATCTGGCATCCATTTGTAGACTTCCTGGTGAAGCCTTTTCATCTTAGCTTTCTTGGTATTCCCTGTCCAATAAATGATTAAAGACATAGTAAGTAATATGATAGGACGTGCCGGCTTAGGTGAAACATTTTGGAAGCACGCTTCATTTCGATGCTTCCATAATGTCCAACAAGCTGCACAAAAGACAAGAAGAAACGCAGACCGTTGCAAAGTGGGCAGGCTTATTGCAAAATTGCTAACATCCTTAAAATTATGCCAAGATAAGAAATGATCTTGGCATTTCCCCATCCAGAACCAAAGTTGTTTGGCAAAATGACATTTTAAGAAAAGGTGACTGACAGTTTCATGTTCATTACAGAACACACACTTAGTTGCCCCCTTCCACCCTCTTTTGTGTAAGTTCATTTTGGATAGAATTCTGTTTTTAAATACAAGCCAGATGAATATTTGAATTTTTGATGGTACCGGTATAGACCAGAATAGTAAAGGGTTATCAATACTAATCCCTCCAAAATTAAGCATGTAATAGGCTGATTTTACTGTGAATTTCCCATGTGGCTCCCATCTCCAAGATAGTTTATCAGTGTTATGAGTGAAAGAGATGTGGCTGAGGGTGTGTAAAATCGAATTCCATTCTTGAAGGCACACCCCTGTTAAAATTCTGTTAAAAACTACACTGTTTCCTTAAGAGCTAATAACATCTGAGATCAGAGTATTCTTACTGTTACACATAGCATATAATTGGGGGAATTGAGAGGCCAGAGAGCAATTATCTAACCAGATATCCTCCCAAAAATGAACCAGGGAGTTGGCTCCAGGGGTGTATTGAACACTACATTTACCTAGATCATCAATAGCTAGAATATCTGCCCAAAAAGGAGAAACATGTGTGCTAGAGGATATATTGGAGTATAAGAAAAGGATGAGGGTTTTCCAAGGACTCTGATATGTAGTGTCTTTGTATTTAACCCACCATTTGATTAATAAAGAAATATTCATATCTCTCAAATTTAAAATCCCTAAGCCCCCATATTGTTTAGCTATACACACAGATGGCCAGTTTAACAGAGAGTATTTACGCAATTTATGATTAGAACCTTGCCATAGAAAACGACGTCTAATTTTATCAATCTCAGATATGATTGTATCAGAAACTTTGTATAAGGAAAAAGCATATAATGGTACAGCTGATAGGACTGAGTTAATGAGGGTATGCCTACCACCAATAGACAGCATATTTCCTTTCCAATTTTGAAGTTTTTTATCTACTTTAGCAATTAAAAATCTCCAGTCAGCAACATTAAGTTTTCTATTATGTAAAGGCAATCCTAAATATTTGATGGGGAAGTGGGCTGATTGGCATCTAAAAGTCTGAGCTAAAGTTTGATCAATATCATCTCCTACAAAGTACATTTCAGTTTTTTCTAAATTAAGTTTAATACCTGAGACAGCCTCAAAAGCTTGCATGGCCCACCATGCAGCTTCAACTATATCATGTTTAGCTTCTAAAAAGAGTATGGTATCATCTACATAATGACATTTGGTGATATTCCTATTATTAAAACAATTAGGTCCTAAACCTCTAAGCTTATTAGCAGCTTTGCTTTTGTGAAAAATTCGACTAAGTACATCTGCAGCTAAGATGAAAAGGAAAGGAGAAAGGGGGTCCCCTTGCCTAACCCCTTTTTTGCAATAAAAATAAGGGGTGAGATTGCCATTGATATTGACACAAGATTGAGAGCTTACAAGCCATTGATGTATCCAATTAATCCATATAATATGGAATCCTCTACTATGCAGGACTTCTAAAAGATATTTCCAATGTATTGTATCATAAGCCTTGGCAAAGTCTATCTTTATTACTACCCTTTTTTGCTTATGATGTGTGCTGTAATGAATAATCTCTTGACTAAGAACTACATTGTCTAAGATATATCTATTAGGTAAGAATGCTGCTTGGCTGTCATCAATGATTATATTCATAACCTCCCCAAGTCTATGTGTAAGAATTTTGGATATCAATTTAAAACTACAATTAACCAGGCTAATGGGCCTAAATTTAGTAATAGTATTAGCATCCTTAATTTTGGGTATTAGACAGATGATAGATTTGTTAAGCTTATCTAGGTTGAGGGATTGATTATGAAAATGGGAACACATTAGCAAAAGATCCTGGTGTATTAAATCCCAAAAAAATTGATAGAATTTAAAAGAAAAACCATCAGGGCCTGGTGCCCCATTTGGTTCACAGGAAAATAAAGCATGTTTAATTTCTTCCAATGTAAAAGGTCTGATCAACAGGTCATTTTCCTGAGTGGTTAACTTATCAGTATCAGTCCAGAAAAAAGGGTCTAAGGTAGCATATTTGACACCTTCAGAGCCCAAACATTGCTTATAATATTCATAAATATGTGTGGTGATATCCTCTACAGACTGAGTAGATTGACCATTGATGTCTAGAGAATTAATTCTATTCTTATTTTTCCTATGATTTGCTACAGTATGAAAGAACTTGGTATTTTGATCTCCTTCTTCTAACCACTGCTGTTTAGCTCTATGTTTCCAGTACAGTTCCTCTTCTAAATATAGTTCTTCCAATTGTTTTTTAAGGGACTGCCATTCTTCTAATTCTAAAGTATCTAGAGGTCTGGATTCCTGAATAATATCTAAAACCTGTAATCTATCTAAGATTATGCCTTTTGCCTTTTTCTTATTGCCATAATAGTTCTTGGCCCATCCTTTAATTTTTCTCCTAATAATCCCTAATTTAAGGTTCCAACTATGAGCTATATCATTGCCTGCAATTGGTGATTCTTTCCACCATTTGTGAATTAATCTCACAAAATCTGCCTGTTCTAACCATAAAGGATCAAATTTGAATTGATATCCAGAGTTTGTATGCTTAGTTGCGATTGTAAGTAATAATGGACAATGGTCAGAACCATTTTTGCAAAGGTCTACCACTGAAACTTTATTATAATGGTGAGCCCAATCAGGGGAGGTGAGAAATCTATCTAGGAGAGCAAAGTTCCTACCATTAGACCAAGTGAATTTCCTAGTATGCAATTTCTGTTCTATAAGATTGTAGGTATTGATAAATTGATTAAACATCTTACTGAGTTTAACATCAAAATTGAAACCAGATTTTTCTTGAGGGTGTCGTATGACATTAAAATCTCCACTAATAAGCCAATAGGATGTATGTCCTATTCTAAGATGTGCTAATTCCTTCCAGAGTTATTTTTTTAAGGCTTCTTAAGATGGGACCATATACTATTGTATACTACCAAGTTGTCTGATCAACTTTGTTACACAAATGAATGTCTATACAGTATTTATGAAGGCTATAAGATATAATGTCAATTTTATTACTATCTCCACCAAATAATATTCCTCCAGATTTGCCACTAGAGGGTAGATAAATCCAAATATCAATTTTTTTGGATAATGATCTAAGAATCCTATCAGAGAAATAATCTTCTTTAGTTTCTTGAATAGCAAGCATGTCTATCTGGTATTTGGTTATGTATTCAGATAGAGCATGTCTTTTTCTGGTGGCATTCATGCCTCTAATATTCCAATTAAGGATATTCATGGGGAAACTTTGGAATCCCTAAGGTAGTTAGAAGTATTTGTATCTAAAGTATTTGGAGCTAGGAGATCAAGAGACAAACAGAATTTGTGTCCTAGATTTTGTTGGATTTCTAATTGTTGAATTACCTGAGCAAATTGTGCTCTCTCCATCTGTTGTATGGCTGAGATAATAATTTCTCTATCCTGTGCATTGTTACCTAACACTATTTGGTATACACTAAACAATTGTTCAATTTGTGGTAATGTCAGCCTGTTATAACGAAAATTCTTAAGTAAGCTATTACCTGCTGGTTTGGATGGACCAGAGGCTTTTCTCTTTTGTGCCCTTTGCAAAATAGGAGTGTGAGTATGATGAGTGGTAATTCTGATACTTCTTCTTGGCACATCTTTGTTGTATCTCCATTCATTTGGGAAGGGAGGAGTATCTACAGGAGCATACTCAGTAGAAGTATCAGAAAGCTCAATAATTTCTGGAGGTTGCTGATTGGGGAGAATGTTGAGACAGGAGGAAGCACATGGTTTTTTGACAGTAGACCTGGCCTGATGGTCAGAGTTTCTGGTATGAGGTGAGGAGTGATGGCTATTAGATCTGTGGTGCCGAGATGAGCTTAGACTATGTGTTTTCCTGGGTTTTTTTGGTGTTGGCATTTTATTTTTGGGAGTGTTCTTTTTCTTAGACTTGTTGGCAGCTTTTTTCTTGGTTGATTGGGATTTCTTAGCTTGAACTTTACGAGTTCTCTGAGCTAGGGGTAAAGCATCTAGTAAGTCAGGAATCAGGTCCCTGATTATAATACTGTCATCATCACTGTTTGAGGGAGACTGATAGAGATGAGGTGTCACAGGAGGTAGAACAGTGATGGGTTCAGGCTCAGTATCAGAAGGCAATAGTGGAGTGTGAGTATGCATAGAAGGTGGTTGGTTATCAGAAGGCAAAGATTGAGTGTGATTGGAGGAAGGAGTGATTTTGGGGGCTGTACCAGAGGTAGAACCCACTCCAGTACCTCTTTCCATTCTATGAATGGCATTAAGGGCATTCTGAAAGGAGTCTTCATCAGACTCATCATCTGTCTCATACTCATACCCTGTGGGATATCTATTTTCTTGAGTACAGGAGGGTAGAGGTTTTTTTTCCTTTGTCTGGAGGAGGTGACATCCCTAAGCTTGACCTTTGCATGGAAGGTTCTGTGATCAGGACTCCTCCTCGGCGATGTACAGGAGAATTCAGTAGTGGGGTATGGCCTGAGGTGTGTGAGGAGTTAAGAGAAGAGGCTCTAGTGAAGGTTGGTGTAGGAGTAGGGGTAGGAAACGGCGGCATGCCTAGAGGGGTGTCTTCCTCCATCGGTCGAGAACCCGATTGTGTTGGTTGTGAAGAGTGAGCACCATTTGGGTGATCTGGTAAAATAACTGGTTTAGGAGCTATAAGGGGGGGGGGGGATCAGGAATGGGAGGGGGTGGGGTGGGAGGAGCCACTCCAAATGGAGTGCCATTAGGGTAAGGCCGACCATTCAACCTCCCTCTCCAGAAATTAACAGGTTCAGTTTGTTCATTTTCAATCTCAAACTCAATGTCATATGAACAAACAAACCCGGTTGTGTTACGGTGCGTAAGGTTATGGTGTTTTGGTAGTGCTGAGAGGTCGCCTATACCAATTCGTAATCGGGCGAAACGGTAATCGTACCGGTTACGAGACCCAGGGTCTAACTCAAGAACAATGGCCCCATAAGGGCTGAGGAGTCGGTTAAACTCCTCCCAGTAAAACAGGTCCATGGGAAAACCGTGTAATCGAACCCATACCGAGATTAAGCGCTTACCAGCATTGAACACTGGGTCCCATTTGAGGAATATCGGAAACTGAACTTCTTCCATCCGAAGCCATTTTTTCCGAGTAGCGGCCAGTAGCCATTCATCAGAGGGTGCTTGGATGACGTAAACAAACTCATCGTAAACCACCACCCGCCAGAGAAACGGGGGGTAGGAGTAACGGAGGACCCGTTCAACTTTCTCGGGTCCCCAGGCGGTGATATCGTCTAGCAGGAAACTCTGTTGCAGCTCCCGATTAATCGCCTCAGAATCGGGCATGGAGTTGAACATCATCACTGGAGGGTTGATAATCCGAGGGGAGAGCACATGCCCCGGTTGATCAATCAGTGTCGGAGCCGGGCGTGGAGGTTCCGGGCGCATGCGAGGCTGCACTGGTCGATCGGGGGGTACCTGAGGTATCTAGGGTTGAGAAATGAGATGAGACAGTGGCGGTTGTTCAACAAACGGCCGATTAGGTGGAGCTTGTCCCATTGACGGGGGTGGTGGGGGGATCGGAGGTTGAAATTGTCGCGGAATGCGGTTCCCCACATGTTGATAAGGTCGAGATCGTGAAATACCCCGACGATTGGGGTAGGGCGCCATTGATGGCTTCAAACTGGCTTGTTCACTGCCAGGGCGGGAAGACGAAGTGGGAGTGTGAAAGGACGTGAGATAGGTGTAGCTTTTATGCCCTGTCTTGTTACAGATAAAACAAACTGTCGCGTTGCGGCATGTATTTGCTTTGTGTCCCTTGTCGCCACACTTCAAGCAGATCGGATGAGTTGGCGTCGATCGACGTTTGATATTCTCAATACGTGTCTTCAGCAACGCAGATCTCGTCTCTCTCAATCGATCATTAACTGACGTGGCATTCCCAGGTGGATTAGAGAATGTTGCGAAGTGTGGGCCAATTGGAGTGCGGCCCATCGCCATGAGAGACTGAAATTGAGCTCGAGCGTGGTGCATGTATCGGGCTTTGTATAAGGCCATCTCTCTTTTTTCTTTTTCTTTTTCTTTTTTTTTTATAGATTTTCTCTCTTTTTTATTGTGTTATTTCTCTTTTTTCAGATGAAAACTATCGCCTCAGAATCGCCATTTTTTCGCTCAGCTCAGCACTCGGTGCATCGGAATTTATCCTTCCTCCTTTAACACATGATAAATCATTATTAAACTATTTAATATTCTTTTGGGAGGTACAACAGTAGCCCCTCATTTAATGTTATTGTTCATACGGAACTGCTTTGATCAAATTATTTATTTCAATAGTTCCAATAATGCTCTAATCCCAATCATTTCGATCAAATGATGCATTCTAATAGTGTCGGTGAAGCTAGCTACCAGGGTCATAAGATATTTTTGTTAATCTATCATTCAAATTAACCAAATGTGATGTTCACATTTCCTCTGTATTTAATACATAGAGGTATATATATTTGATTGAATCAAATGTAATACTTTACAAAATTATAATATCATATTTTATGATGAGTGCCTTTTCAATCGAAAAGAAAATAACATATCATGAGGTTCTTTTGAAAATAATAATATATTTTTGTCCCCAAAGTTTATAATATTTAAAATAATACAACCAATCTTAGATCATGACGGATAACCTTTCTATACATAAAAAATTCATACATTCTTACCATCTGATTGCTTCATTGTACAAAATCCTGCAGATACAAATAAAATGCTTTGGGGGAGTATATATATCACAGGGGCAGGAGATTTATCGGTTCCGACCGACTTTGCTTTCTCTGAAATTTTTTTTGCTCCTATCTGGACGTTTAATATGTAATTCAGGTTAAATTTAGGGTTAAAATTGAAATAAATCTGTTAAATTTTGATTGGTAATTAGAATTATAAGTCAGAACATTAGAAATTACAAGTCGAAACATTGAAAAGTATAAGTTAAAGCATTGTCTTTTATTGAGTACCCAATTGGTTAATGAATTTAAATCCGATTCGATATTTTTTTGGTCCCCTAACGAAAATTATGAATCCGCCCCTGTATATCAAGCCTTTTTTCTTGGTTTGGTGTTTTAAAAAAGTTACGACTTCAATAAACTATATATCACCATTTCTAGTCAAACATAACATAGTATGCACATGAAATCTCCCATCAAATATGGAATGCCATTAAATTTTCTTGTCTTTTAAAATAATATTGTATTAGGTGCTATAGAGTAAGCTTCCTTAGAGAACTAGTCACAACTCACAAGAAGGGATGGTGCCGCATGCATGCAGTTGACCCACTCAATCTACAAATATTAAAGTATATGCATATTTTTTCAATTTAATAACTTTTCACACTGATTTTTGAAATTGTACATCTTCACTTCGTTGCTTTTATTTGATAGTAAATATATAAATTACTATTTTATTTGATAGTACACACTGATTTTTATCAAAGTATATAAATTACTAATTTATTTGATAATTATTCATTATATAATCTTAGAGCATCTGCATTCCAGCAACTCAAATGAGTTTCTAAATAACTGTTAACCTCTTTTTAGAAATTAAGGTCTCTAAAATTTCTAACTCTCACATTTCTGAAATTAATTTTAGAGTTTCTATTAAGACACGCTAGCAACAAATTAAAAAACAAAAATAATTTGAGCCAATCATTGGATCAGTATGGAGTTTATAAACAATTTCTTAATAAGAAACTTTACTGCGTAGTTTCTAAATAAAAAAACTCTCCCACATTTCTAAAACTAGATTAGAAACTATCACGTCAGATTAAAAACTCTAATAGTATCAGAGATGTATAGATGTTTTTAACGGTAGTGATAAGATTAATTCGTTGGGAATTTGTAACAGAAAAAGAACCAGAAAAGCTTCCTACTGGATCAATGTTTTAAAATGTTGGTATTATAATCATGAAAGTGCAGAGTAACATGGGTTTGGTTTTGGGACCATAAAATAAAAAAATGGTGGATTAGATTTTGTTGGTCAATTATGACCAGACACTTATTGCTTGCCAAGTGTCAACGCGGTATTGTCTTCCACCTTCTGACAAAATGATGCTCCATTATATTTTAAGGAATCATATGAACCATTTTAATGGCAAAGTGGCATTCTGATGTATACATTACTAAATTCTTAAACGGCTCAATGTTATGGGTCCGGATCCCCTAAAGTAACTTAATTTTTGGATTTTGGATCGAGACTGTCCGATTTGAATTCGTCGTTCGAGATCGTCTCGAAATTCGAATTCGTCATCGGAATGTGTGCGCTCACTTCGGAGATAGATTTTCGCAGATTCGAATCAGATGGTTTCAATCCAAAATTCAAAGATTGGGTTACTTCACTGGATCCAAATTCCAATGTTATGCGGGGTAGCGTCGGTCCGGTGTGCATTAAGATTTGTATAAATTTGATCTTTACAAGTTTTAAGCAACATGTTTAGTTGTTGGTGCAAAATTAAACTTTGAAATAAATGGCAAATTGTTTAGTTGTTTTGGGACAAACAAACTTTTGTGTGTGTGTTGTGATGATTGTTTACTAATTTATCAAAAGATAAATAAATTTTAAACACCTTGTTTTCATCCAACCCAACCGGCAATATTGTTTTGGTTTTGGTTTTGATTAAATTTGTTAAATTTCTTTATATCATGTACTGTTTAGGTTTTAATTTTAAGAAATTGAATTTTTTTTAAAATTTAAATATCAATTGGTCTTAATGAGTTACAAATCAATTCAAATTAATAACAAGTTGAGCACAAGTTTTCAACTTGATATTATCTTCTCAACTTTAATTAACTCGCTCATTAACTTAATAAATTAAATGCGAGTATACTCCAATTCTCTCAAACTCAGTTTATTAACAACTCTACTAGAGGAGTTGGAGCATCGAGAAGAAGGAAAAGAGACGAGGCTTTTTTATAAGATAAAAAGTTTTCAAAAGTGAAAAGAAATATTAAAATTGATGATTGATTAATGAATGAGAAATTTTAGTTAGAACTATTTAAAAGTTTCCTAACTTGATTTTCGCGGGACTTATTACAATCTATTTTGTATCCATACACATTATCGTAGCTTTCAAGAGGTGAGTTGTTTTGGTGACCTTTAAAGGAATCCATATACTCTGACGTAACATAATATTTTTGTTTGGATCACAGCTATCCAACTGGACCAATTCGGACTGAGATTGAACGCACATAAACGCTTTAATAATCGTGCAAATTCTGATTGGACTGTTCAGATTCAAACAGAAATATTATGTTACAGGTCAAAGTAGATTCAGTAAAGCCCATGTTCGTTGTTAGCCCAAATGCCCACTTGAACATAGAAGGGCAAAGTAGATTCAGTAAAGCCCAAGTTTACAATCTGTCTTTTAATTGAGGAGGGATCCTGTTACATTTTTTTTAATGACACCGGGTGACACTCTACATTTTAAAAGTCCAAACAGTCGATCTAAACCGTTTAACATGATAAATATATTAAAATGTACTTGCATATCAAATTTTACATTTTTTTAAATTTTTTTTACTATTTATTAAGATGGGTACAAAAAAGTCAATGGTCTGAAAATAACGATTTTGTAAAATACATAATAAATAGTAAAAAAATTCAAACAAATATAAAATTTGATCTGCAAGCACATTTTAATATATCCATCATGTTCAACTGTTTGGATTGACTGTTTGTACTTTAAAAACTTTAAAAATGTAGAATGTAATTCGGTGTCACAAAAAAAGATGTAAGTGGATCCCTTCTCGTCTTAATTATGGGCTATTTAAGAAGATGGTACTTGAACATAGAAGGGCAAATTGTCACTTGGAATCAAAGCTCAATTTTGTTAGAAAGAGGCAGAGAGAAAGAGACTGTAACCAAACCAAATAAAAATAAATATGAATCAGAGTGTGTTTTGATTAGGGGTGTCAATGGCACTATTTTATTCGTTTATCTGATCCGGACTGTATCTGATAAAACGGGTATGGGTAAGTTTTTTTTTTGTAAAGTTATAGGGTATGGGTACGGGTAAATATTTTTTTTCGTTATCTAAACGGATAAGGATACGGATAAAGTCTATTCCGTACCCGTTACCTGATCGGGTAATTATACAATTCTTGATATTTGTGTTATTCTTAATTAACTATTAAAACACGCAAATAAATTTCAGCAAATCGCAATAAAATTCAGACCTTTTAAACACTTTTTATTATAATAGCATTACTCGTTATTTATCCGCTCCAGTTTCGTAATCGACAGGGTCCGGATCCCCTAAAGTAACCCAATCTTTGTGTTTTGGATCGAGACCGTGTAATTCGAATTAGTTGCTCGAGATCGTCTCGGAATTCGATTTCGTCATCGGAATGTGTGCACTCACTTCAGGGATAGATTTTTGCAGATTCAAATCGGATGGTCTCGATCCAAAACCCAAAAATTGAGTTACTTCACTGAATCCGAATTCCTAGTTTTGATGATAACTTATTGCACCTGGTGCTTCTTTTCGGTATCAGTCAAGTCATCAAACAACTGAGAGGAAATCTATCTTATAGATTAATTTTGGATGGCTAGTGAACAGTATTATCTACAGTAACCGAACTATTTTTGTTCGTCCGATCTACATCTACTCTACATCTAGCACTTCTTGACAATCTCTGGCTCCTACCATCGACACCTGTCTTCCTGAATTCAATCACCGACGGTACCGTAAAAGAGAATCTTTTGCAATTACTTGATCTGGACCGTTTTTTTTAACTTGGCACAAATCTCAAAGCTCAATAATACTGCCCCCTCAGTCAGCCCGAATCCCAAACCGGCTGAGAGTTAATCTCAAACCGTAAATAGCTAATTGTAAAAGGGAATCTTTTACGGTACCGTCGAGGATATGGATTCCTGTCTTCCTTTCCTCATCTCCTCTCTTCACCTCAAAAGTTTTCTAAACCCTGCTCCTTTCCATTTCACTCCCGAGAATTCTACCGTTTTTCCTCTTTGAACAAATTCAAAAAATCGTCTCTTCCATTCTAAAAAGAAGTTCGTTCTTCGCGCTCTCTGCTCTTCATCTCGCGCGACAGACCAAACTCTGCAGCGATTTCCACTCTCTAGTCGGTTCTCCGCGCAATAAGATTTTCAACAACAGCCAGGCCGAGGTAACATTTAAAACCGATTTCATTTACGTTTTTCGCTGCTCTGGATTTCTTCTCTGCCAATGGTTCTAAAACAATGGTTGATTTCACATTGGGTAGATTTTGGGATTTAGGGTTTCAAGTTGTTTCAAGTTTTTAGCTGTACGATTTTGACAA
Source organism: Carex parvula (assembly GCA_025461045.1). Classification (NCBI taxonomy): domain Eukaryota; kingdom Viridiplantae; phylum Streptophyta; class Magnoliopsida; order Poales; family Cyperaceae; genus Carex; species Carex parvula. The sequence goes on along the minus strand of JAJGRW010000656.1, from coordinate 75,073 downwards.
CAGATGGCCAATTATAGATTTCAAGGTTTAGGGTTTTGCCAAATTGGAGCTTTAAGCAACTTGAGGTGTTTTTTGACTGTTGATTCGAACTTTATTTAAGCTTGCTTAATAGGTAGGTGATAATTGAGAGATTCATTAATTTATGCCTCTTTGTCCCTTATTGGATTTGAATCCCATATCCATTGTTCTATTTTAACGAAATGTAAAACACAATCTTCTTTATATGATTTTAATAATTCAGAAGTTTAAGACTATGTTTCAATTATTTTCTTCAATTGATTTGCAAGGGTAATTAGCTAAATTTTTTAAGACAAAAAAATTGCCATTGATAAATTTACCAGCAAAGGCAGAGGCTCTATGCCAAGTAGCAAAATTTTGAGTAATAGTTAACAGTAAAGAGTTATTGAGTTGTTTGTCTATATTTTCAATTTCTTTTCATTTTTAAATATAACGGGAAATACATTGCATAGAAGCAGTGTGCTTGCATCAGGTTCATCCGTGCAAAAGAGGTGAAATTGAGAAACCAACAATTTTTTAACTGGTGTCCACATCTCAAAATCAATATTCTTTTACCGGATTGAATTGTGCAGTCTCTTTATCATGTTGGTGCATTGTCTTAGTACCAGTCCAATTGGTTTGGTATTGATAGCACACCACCAGATGAACCCCAAGAAAACAGAGAACAAATCAAGGGATAAACCCGACCAATAACAGATCAGTAGATTTTATATACTTAGTGGGACATACTAGCAATAACTAACGGTTTCTTTTTGTATCATTACAAGAATGCTGTTTTGTTTAATTGTTCTGTAGATGTTCTTTCACTAATGAGTGCATGTACAAAGCTTTTTTCTCCACTCACTCCACGTCTCCAAACCCTCTCTCTCCGATCCGGAAGAACCCTGGCAACTGTGTCGACACTGTCCTCTCCTGCAAAACAAAAGGTCATAGTAATCTCGGGTCCCACAGGCTCTGGTAAGAGCCGCCTTTCGCTCGAACTTGCCAAACGGCTAAACGGTGAGATAATATGTGCTGACTCAGTAACTGTGTACCAGGGGCTTGATGTTGGCTCAGCTAAGCCATCTCCTTGTGACCAAGCAGAGGTCACACACCACCTGCTCAACATATTACACCCCTCTGAGGATTACTCTGCCGGGGATTTTTACCGAGATGCACGTGCTGCTACGGAATTGGTGTTGCATAAGGGACGTGTACCGATTGTCACAGGCGGCACAGGATTATATCTAAGGTGGTATTTGTATGGCAAGCCGGGTGTACCGAAGGGTACACTAGAGGGTGCTGCGGCAGTTTGGGCTGAGATGGAGGATATTCAAAGAAAGGGAGATTGGTACGAGGGTGTTGAGCATGTGGTACAGGCTGGGGATCCGAGTGCACGTGCCTTGCCAGTCAATGACTGGTACCGGCTAAGACGAAAGTTAGAGATTATTAGGTCAGCAGGCACTCCTCCTTCAGCCTTCCCTATTCCATATGATGAATTTCGCAAGAATGACCCCAGCACAGATCTCGATGTAAAGGATTTGGATTACGACTTCATTTGCATTTTTCTTATCATGCCCCGTGTTGAGCTGTACCGTTCAATCGACTTGCGATGTGAAGAAATGGTAAAAAGCCCCGACGGGTTGTTATCAGAGGCCTCGTGGCTTCTAGATATCGGGCTTAAACCCAATATGAACTCTGCGACCCGTGCAATTGGGTATAGACAGGCCATGACGTATTTGTCAAACTGTCGCAAGACAGGTGGTAAGAGCTCTGCTGAGCACTTCAATGATTTTCTATCGACCTTCCAGAAGGCGTCTCGAAATTTTGCCAAGAGGCAGATGGTTTGGTTCCGGAGTGAGAAAACATATATGTGGGTGGATGCTTCAAAGAATTTTGATGAAATTGTGGGGTTTGTTTGTGATTGTTACCATGGTAGAGTTGGTAAAGAGGTGCCGAAAGATCTGGAGATTAGTAAGGAAAGTGGTGGGAAGGAGGAGAGCAAAAAGATGAAGTTGTACCGGACCCAGAATAAATATTTTGTTAAGCATGAAGATTTTGATGATGTTCTTAATTGGATTGATACAACACAGGGGCATTTTGCCACTTTGGTGGAAGTTTGAATGCTGTTTTCTATTGGTTGTCAGAAAAGATGTTTTCTTTTCTTTTCTGTCAAATATATTGTTATTACATTTTAGGAGCAATGCTTCTCTTTTGTTGGGGAGGTCTCCTTAATTCAATTTTGGTACTGCTGCTTGTCTGACTGACAAAAAGCTGGTATGAATGAAGTTGAATAATCATCAAATCTGGCATTCCATTTTAACTTTTCTGTTTTAGTACTTTTCTTCATTAGAAGTTGATGTATGTTTCTTTCTCAGCTAAAACAAAAGGTTCAAATATTTTCTAATAATCCTAAATCATTTTGGTTAAAGAAATGGAATCAGAACTGGTGAATTCTATGGGAGAGATAATGTACCAGTTGATTTTTTCAGTATCAGCGCTGGATACCACAGAGTATCAGATATTTCAAGCTCTGATTAAAACATGATAGTAAAACAGGCTGTGCAGATGTCCTCATTCTATAACATGTATTCATGTTGTTTACGGAGGTTTTGATAGTAAAAAATTGTTCAAAATACATTTCACATTGGAGAAAACACTGTGAAGTTCTTATGTTTTGTGACTTAAATATTCTTTTTAAAAAAGAGTTAATTTTCTATTTATCCGTACACTCTTTGTTATATTTAATATATCCTTTAACTTTATTTTTTTTCTATTTAGCCATATAATTAATTATTCACATTTAAATGTTATTAAGATCTATTTTTTTTCATTATACTCTTCCGTTTACTTATAAAGTTTTGTATGCTTTTATCGGCAGCTTGAATAAAAAAATTGTTGTGCATGAATAAATTTGTAGATACTTGAATAAACTTAATAATGTTGTTCAGTTTCAGAAAAGTCAGGAATACACTGTACCAATTCATATTAATTAATGTCAGCAATTGATTTAGAGCATCAAATAAGAAAGAACACTGTTCGGACAACATAATAAGACCATGATTTAAAACTGGTACCGACGAGTGCCATTTAGGCCTCGCTCCAATTGGGGGTACGCGGAGGAAGAGGAAGTGAGATTCACTGTGCGGAGGGGAGCTTCACCTTAGACTGTCCGGTCAGGGCGATTTCACCTGCTTTAGAAGAAGGAAATGGAGAGGAAGCGAAGGGGAACGATTACTGTTCGGCGGGGAGACGAGATGAGCACCGTGCAGGGGGGACCCAGAGTGTTCCACAATGGGGCAGCTGCCCTCTGAATTTGAGTTTTAGTGTAGATTTATCGGTTCCGACCAACTTGGCCTCCCCCCCCCCCCCCCCCCCCCCCCCCCCCCCCGCCCGAAATTTTTTTTGCCCCCCTCTCGAGGTTTAATTTGTAATTCGGGTAAATTTAGAGTTAAAATTGAAATCAATCTGTTGAATTTTGATTGGTAATTAGAATTATAAGTTAGAGCATTAGAAATTACAAGTCAAAACATTAAAAAGTATAAGTTAAAGTATTGATTTTTATCGAGTACTCAATTGGTTAATGAATTTAAACCCGATTCGATATTTTTTTGCTCTCCTGACGAAAATTCTGAATCCGCCCCTGACACCGTGTTGATTTTTAACGAAAACGTTCATCTCCAAATCAGAGTGTAAGATCACTCCATCTCCTTCCCTTCCTCTTCCATTAATGAGGTGAAACCTCTGATTGTGAAGCACACCCTTAAAGGTTCTCACAAAATTTACTATGAAACAAAATTTCCAGCAGCAATTCAGTCTACAAATTTGCCAATCAGATTAAGTAGCACAAATTTAAAAAATGGAGATGCGGGGTATCGATCCCCGTACCTCTCGCATGCTAAGCGAGCGCTCTACCATCTGAGCTACATCCCCAACGCAATTATTTTAATTTTATTTTTTATAAATAATAATTGGGAAGCCGCTAATCGTGAGGCCCGCGAAAAAACACCGAGCACTGGATAAGAAACCAAATCAAACCAAACGCTCCAATTGCGAAAGCTCGAGGCAGAGAGCGCGACACCTTCACCCCGAAAGCTCAGCCACATTCTCTCTCTCACTGAACACAACTCCCAACTCCACCTCCTCCAATGGCGAGCCTCCATCTGATAGAATTCACCACCTTCCTCCACAAAACCCAAGCAACAAGAAGACCCTCCCGCTTCATCATCCCCAGAGCTTCCTCCTCCCCCTCTCCTTCCGACAACTCTATTGTCAAAACTCGGCGACAGTTTGTGACCGAGACGGCTGTGGCCGTGGCTGCGGCGGTGCCTCTGGCGCTTGCACCTTTGGGAAAGGAGGCCAAGGCCGACGGATTCCCGCAGCTGTCTGAGTGGGAGCGCGTCTACCTCCCAATCGATCCTGGTGTTGTTTTGCTCGACATTGCCTTTGTCCCTGACGACCCCACACATGGTTTGTTTTTTTTGTTTCTGTTGTTTAGTCTTGTCAAGTACAAAATTAGTCTCCAATGGGTTGTTTCCGGGATATCCGTTGTGTAGTTTGTTTCATAAATTCAACCTTTTCAATTTTTGACAGTATAATTGTATACTGTTTCAAAGGCATAGCCTCTTAAAGGGTCTGGATATTTCAAAGGCATTGCCACTCGCTAAGCTGCAAATTGTATTGATTGATACTGTTTTAGCTAAAAATGAATATGAGCGTTTATTAGCGTTACCATCGATCAAATGTTGGAAGTTGTCTCAGCAGAACCTGGGTTAAGGTTTGCTCTTAACATTTAATGAACTGTGTAAAAGTGTATAAAAGTGAGAGAATTGTGAAATATTTGACTTTTACCAAGATATTGACAAGTTGGCATCTAACCAGCTGCTAATATACAAGCAGTGAAAACATACACTAATCAAATGTCATGATGTACTGTAGATATAGCGTTAATATACAATGTTTGGTCAGTATGAAATGCTGGTAATAATCCTTCGAATAAGGATTAAGTATATTGAGTAGCACAAAAAATTTGTCAACTTAATTAGCTTATGATTTCTACCTTACCTCCATCAATAAGAATAGCTTATCGTTTTTACCTTATTTTCGTCAATAGGAAATTACACGTGTCATGATCTATGTTTGAGTTTCCGACTTTGTGTACTTTTATGTTTCTATTACTTCAAATTTGTTTTATTATTTGCATAAAATTGTAGGTTTCCTCCTGGGAACAAGGCAAACCATACTAGAGACGAAGGATGGAGGCAACACGTGGGCCCCACGGTCCATCCCCTCAGCCGAGGATGAAGATTTCAACTACCGGTTCAACTCCATAAGCTTCATGGGGAAGGAAGGTTGGATTGTCGGCAAACCCGCTATTCTGCTCCACACCTCTAATGCTGGTGATAGCTGGGAGCGAATTCCTCTCAGTGCCCAGCTCCCTGGTGACATGGTATTATTTTATTATCATTATGTTAGCTCATGTGCAGGAAGTATTACCTTTTACCAACTTTGAAAAATCGTGCCTTCGGTTAAAACTTAACCAATGATGCACACTCAATCTAACTACGAAACATCATGTCAAGCAAGTGGCGCTTAGAAGGGAGTCAACATGTCAAACAATAGCACTAATGAAGCAGGTTTAAGTAACCAGGCCAATTTTGGCACTAGTTGTACTACAGTATTCTTGCCGCCATTGATGAAACCAAGAGAAACATTTCTTACCAAACCTTTAAAATGATCTTCAAGAACAAAATTCTTGTTACTTATGGCAAGTAGAAAATGGAGACAAAAAGAGAAGGTGAAATTACATATTATAAATTTTATTGTAGGTTTATATAAAAGCTACTGGTGAAAAAAGCGCTGAAATGGTGACCGACCAAGGTGCAATTTATGTGACATCAAATCGAGGTTATAACTGGAAAGCTGCTGTGCAGGAGACTGTCTCAGCTACATTAAACAGGTAACTTCATGGTGGTTTTAGTTGTTTGCTGTTGTAATTGAGATTAATCAAATTTTGGCCCAACAGTTTTCTGAGCTTGTTATCTAATTATGAATACAATTAGAACCACCTCTGAGCTTTTGGGACCCCTTTAAATTTTGGATAAATACCTTTAACAGTACTCTTGCAATTTCATAATAAGGATATTGTTCAATCTGAATTCCTGTATGGGATGTTTTTCATGCATTTTGGGGTTCCATATGACGTTACATATGTTTGCAGGAGATATATGCATAGTGTTTGCTGTTTTGCAAGAACGAGAATGCATATTGTAATTTTTGGGGTTTGTAAGGGTACATGTGAAGTTGTCCTTCAACTTTTGGAGCACCTGGCTGGCTAAACAATCCAAGTCTTTTGACTGTTGGTTTACACTCACCATTCGTTCGTTTATCTCTTGTGCAGAACAGTGTCAAGTGGGATTAGTGGTGCCAGTTACTACACAGGAACTTTCAACACTGTCAATCGATCTCCCGATGGACGCTATGTTGCCGTCTCAAGTCGTGGCAATTTCTATTTGACCTGGGAGCCAGGCCAGGTACCTTTTGCTTAAATTAACTTTTCAAAAAAGCTCTGTAAAATATGGATAGCCCTTGTAAGGCATCTCAAGTTTTTTTTTTAATACCTCGAGATTTTGTTAAACCTGTTTTCAGAGGAAAAAGAATTAGGACTCTCTAGTAGTTGGATTTTGGATCTTTCAATATGGTTGTCTTTTCAAATTGAGAATTCTCATTAGTGTTTGTTACAAGTCATAGGAAAAGTAAACTACTGTCAGGAAACATAATTTTGAATTTCTAAATAAAGTAGGGACTTCTATAAAGAATACCAGCAAAATATTGTAGTTATATATCACTTACTGCAAATAAGAATAGACCTGGAGACCTGCTTGCCATGGCTGGATGGGTCTTGCAACATATATATATATTTTTTTTAAACGCGGTACCAAGGTAGCACCAGTTTCAGATTACTCGAAAAATAGCCCTTTAACCTACATTCAACTCTTGGTTGCAGTCATTTGCCAAATTAATAAGTTTTTTTTTTTTTTTTTTTGAAGGTTAGTGGCTTTAAATGCCCACTAATAAGTTTATTTCCCTTGGTAATAGTTGTTCTTGAATATTTTTGCAGCCTTACTGGCAACCCCATAACAGATCGGTGGCAAGGCGCATACAAAACATGGGGTGGAGAGCTGATGGCGGTCTTTGGCTTCTAGTGCGAGGCGGTGGCCTTTATCTCAGTAAAGGAACTGGCGTATGTTTTCAACACTACATGCAATAAATTAATGAATTTTACCTAAATGATTTAACTATGTGATCCTGATAGTACCCTCGGTAAAACTTGCCAAGTAAAATTTCAAGCTTTGAATTATACTTTTACGTGAAGAATTCTTTTTGAGCATATGGAAACCTAAATGAACTTTGTTGCAATGAAATTAAAAGATGCCTTTCTAAATGCGTTCGGTTTTATTGATTTCAGATAACAGAAGATTTTGAAGAAGTCCCAGTGCAGAGCAGAGGATTTGGTCTCTTGGATGTTGGTTTTCGCTCACAGGTAATTTAAATTGACCGACAAATTATTTTTTTTCCTTTATTTCCCACAAAGATCTTATTAAATCATAACACAGTAATAAAGGACACAGATTCTATTTAGGAAATTTTCATTTATGCACAACAAAATAAAAAAAATATGTTATTCAGGAGGAAGCATGGGCAGCAGGAGGAAGTGGTGTGTTGCTGAAATCAAAAAATGGTGGGAAGAACTGGACCCGTGAAAAGGCGGCTGATGAGATAGCTGCTAATCTCTACAATGTTAAGTAATATTGCATTTCACTTTTAAAAATTTACTTTTTTGTCCTTTGTATTTCTAGCGAACCGTATTACCAAACTTAAGTCCCTCTGAAATTTTGAATTTGATTTACATCCAAGGAGGCAAAAATAATTTATAAGGATGAAAAGTGAATGGAATACGGGGTATGGTGGCCAGTCAGGCGTCATATTCTTGTTCTTCTTTTGAAAGATTCTGTTTATAATTATCATTGTAATTTTGTTGCAGATTCGTCGATGATCGCCAGGGTTTTGTTCTTGGTAATGATGGTGTCTTGCTCCGGTACGTGGGGTGATGACTGGTACAATGAATTTTTTCCATTTTGCATAGTGAGGATGTACGTATGAAATTACCGATTGCACTGTGAAGCAATTTTTTGTATCTATGCGACTAAGAGAATCACTGTATAAAGGGCTATAAAAAAAATATACTTTGTTTAATTATTTTATTACAAAATTAACGTTCAGTTTCTGTTGAAAACAAAAATTAGATTCTCTGGGACCGTTTCGGTTGAGAAGAAATTGAAAAATTGGATTTATAAATCTTTGAATTGTTTAGGAATTATTGATTTCAACAATCCTTAGTTCAAGGATTACGCAATTTATTACTAGCTCATGTCTGGAAAGTCAGTGATAAGACGAAAATTAGCCTGGTAAATCCTGCCCCTTGGGCACAAATAGCCTCACCAGTCTTCATAGTAGGTGAGTACACTGGCTCAACAGTGGTTTGATAATTTGTAAATATTACTTTTCAATTCCGATCACACTTGTAATATAGTAATATAGATTAATATACTATTTTTTCAGAATTTTTGATTAAACTAAACAATAATTTGAAATTCAGCAAAGTGATGATTTTCAAAAATTCTGAAAAAATAGTAAATAATTTCCAAAAAATGTAAAATTTGGTCTCCAAGCACATTTTAATATGAAGAACACGATGGAAGGTTCGAATCGACTATTTGAACTTTGGAAATGCACCATATGAGTTTTGGGTGCACGTTAGGTACACCAAAAGAGGATGCAGTGGAACCCTCCTCCTGAGTATAACATAATTCCAAACCAGATCACTGCTTTTCGTCACACAAAGCCATCAACTCAACTCATCTACGGTGGATCTTTAGTTCTTTATGAGGCAACGAGCCGTATCCTTTGAGATATCTCAAATTTTCTTGGTGCCTATTCGGAATGCAGAGGTCAGTATCATTGTGCTTTGAGATTTGATGAGAAAGAATTTGAACGGTCCGGATTTTCTAATTTGAGATATCTCAGAGATGCGAATTCTGATGGCAGCGGGGTAATTTTGGTATGTTTCTTTTAGATCGGATTGTTAATTGAAGGATTGGTCTCCAAACTTATCTCCAAAATTGGAGGTTAAATATTAATTGAAGGATCGGAGAGAGAAGACAGACAGGATTGAAAGATACCTGGAGAGAGGAGACAGATAGCATAGGAGAGACGGCGGAGATAGGCCGAGCGGAGACGGCGGAGAGGCGAGGGGAGCTGTCGCGTCGCGTGCTTCCAGAGAGAGCAGCCGTTGCGTCGCTAGTTTTTTTTAATTCAGAGCGGAGCAGAGAATCAAAATTTTGAAGCCTAATTAGACGTATCCCGCCCGTATCCTCGCTGAGACAGACGTATCCGTGAAAAATCAATGCGTATCATAACGCCACGTAAGCCGATACGCCAGCTGGCGTATCAGATACGCGTCCGATATGAATACGACGCCAAATCTGAAATATCCGACTAACATAGCGTACAAGGCTTTGAAGCTGCTACATAGCACCCTACAAATCTTTCTTTTATCTATATGCATTAAACCATTCAAGTTGCTACAGCTAGCTAGCATCCTACTTCCATTTATTACTTTTACTTGATGGTCATAGAGCCGATGGATATTGTTAATTTTGAATTTTCAGGAATCTAATATAATTATAAATAGAGCATTTTTCATGTTGTTTGTAAATTTACAGACTTTCATGTTGTCTGTAAATTTATTTAGATTGATTGCGATATTACCCAATATTAGATATCAGATAACTTAATTTGTTTTGCAATATTAAAGTAGGACAACTTAGCCCAGTTACATTTGTCAACCTAGCTTTTTGTCTATTAATTTTCTTTCGCCACACGGAGGTACCCTGCATGTGTTTGTTTTCTAAGTGCTACTTTCCATTATAGTAGCAAAACTTGAATATTTTCAACGTTGGTAACCCTGAATATTATAAAATTAAGTTAAAATTTAATGCATATTTTAAAATTGCATGGTACAAAGAAACTTTTATTTAGAAAGTTTGAGGTGAAGATCTTGGGCAAGCATCTTAATTTTGTGTTAGGTATAAACATGTGTTGAAGTTGCAAGTTAATACGTGTGTCATGACATAGGTCATGAAGGAGACGGTGCACCTTTGATTTGTTTACTAATCTAACATGGGTCATCAAGGAGGTCATGAAGGAGACGGTGCACCTTTTGATTTATTTACTAATCTAAATTTATTTCTTGTTCTGTATAGACAATATTTGAATGGTATAATAGTAGTTTCCATAGTTGGCCTATATATGGTGATTCATTTCTTCTAAAATTGATGTATTTCATTTTCTATGGAATATGGTTGTGCAACTCTACGAAGGTAGATAAATAGAGGCACAGAGGCCAAGTAGAATTATGTAAGATTCACTGATATAAAAGAAAGGGAGGGAGGTTTGAGGGTGTGTGGTGTTATTTGTCTTTGATTATCTGAAATTTGACAATATGATATATATCGATCTCAATGTATAATTTTCAAGTTAATTAGATAACTATATCATCAGCGGAGAGCCTCGTCGACGGCAGCAGGGATGGAGTCATTGATATCGTCCGAGTCCTTCACAGCGCCCTTTGATGTCGGTGGAGGAGTAGGCGTTGTCGGTGGTGGAGGAGGAGATAAAATATCTTCTTAATTTAGAAAAATAGTTTGCCCCACTTTTTTACGTTTGTCAGTCAACCATTGAGTCTTATATGAATTTACTATTAAGTATCATTACTTATGTAAGCGTGAATATTTTACATAATTACATATTTTTGAAATATATTATTCACTTCAAATGTTTATCTTGTATTATAATTTCTCATTCTTCATTGTTTGAATTTTTTTAAATGAATGATATTCTTTTTTTTTATTTGTAGTATGAGAATTTTATTTTTTTTTAAATGAGCCCACCTCATAATAACTCATTCCATAAAGATAACAGAATACATGTAACAGAAGAAATTTTTTGGATTTGTTTCTCTTTTTCTGTAGTTTGACTTAGATTGTAGTAGAGAATAAATGGGGCAGTGGGAAGTGGGAAAGAAGCATGCAAAAACTTAAAAGGAAAATTAATGAGAAATTCTTGTGGATATATATGAACATATATTAATTAAGAGCTTGACCTTCTATCTGAGACAATAATAGTATTGCTTTTTTGAGAATTTTGTTAAATTATTGGGTTTTCTTTTTATTTGAATATTAATTTGTTGAACAATATATATCCGTCGCCAATACTAGCTTATATATTATTAGTGATATACCTCCTGATATATATAGGATTTAAGAATTACATAAAATCTATTAGGAATAAGGAAAATAAAATATTAGGAATTGATTTTGAAAATGAAACAGCTCATTCCAAAGTTTCAAATATACAACCTCAATTTCAGTATATTTGTAATTTTTTTCCATGCTCATATATGATACCGTATTATATATATTCACTAGTCAATTAAATTATATATAATTTTAAATATTTTCCTTGAAGCAAAAGAAACCAACAGTGGTAAAGGGTTCTTGAAAAGATTGGCCTATTCTATTTTAAATATTTTCAGCTTTATATGTATCTCTATTTATAGAAGAAATAAAAAAAACTAGCCATTACAATGTGAACCTATTATATTTAATTACAACCACTATCTCCTAGTCTATTAATTACATGACACTATTCCTACAACTAGCCGTTACAAATAAAATTTGAAAACTAGCCGTTTATTTTAACAGGAATAAATAAGCATTCATAGGCAGTGATGCAAAAGGGGAATAAATGTCATTATAAACATTTTGCATCGTAGATTATGCAAAGTTTCTTAGTCATCTGATAATACAGAACGCTTAGTATAACTGCTGACAATAAATTGAAGTCACCGGTTTAATTCCTTAATTAAATGCTCACCTGCGACCTACCCTCTCAACTCTCTTTTAAACCCCCACATACTCTCTCTCTCTCTCTATTTTACCAGTATCCTTCTTTCTTCCAAATACTCTCCCCCTGTTAAGTCTCCACCTTGTTAGAATCTAAGAAAGCAGTTCTCCTTCTCCTCTCCGCCGTTCAGATTCTTTTTATCTTCTCTCCAGTTGACAGGTTTAAGATACTTAATTTCTGAGAAGCCTAGCTTGTACAAAACTTGCCTGTAATCCAAAGAACAACAAAAATTATATGAAAGTGCATTTTGGTATTCCAATAAACTTGCAAATCATTCCAAATAGTAAGTATTCTACCCTGGAATTCTGTTTGAGCAATAATTAATAATATTTCCAGTGATCATTAATGTTAACCTAAACCAAATGCCCTCTTTCTTACTTTAGTAATTGCTGCCATTTTATGCCCCTTACCCTGTTTCAATCTTATACTTTGCTATTTTCTAATAATTGCTAGCTAAAGAATTTACCAATGCTTTTTACAGGTGTGAAAGATCATATATACACCATGAACTTTTTGCAGCCCCAGCCCCAATCGAGTAGTGTTGATCTCGATTATATCAGCAACTTGCCCAAAGATATAAAAGAGGAAGTTCTTATAAAACTTCCAGTTAAAGATGCAGTGAAGACAAGCCTTCTATCACACAAGTGGAAATATGTGTGGAGGTCAATTCCAAAATTGGCATTCAACGAAGACTGTGCACAGTCAGAGTCAGAGCTAGTTAAGCTTGTTGACCGAGTACTATTACTGCATTGTGATCCAATTCTACATTTTGCACTCTCCAGTAGCCATGCGTGCAATAAGGCTATTGGTCGATGGATGCGTATCTTGTCCATTTCTGGAATTAAGTATCTTAATATAAATTTGGGGTGTTTCAGGGGTAAAAGATGCATGCATGATTCCTTCTAACTTCTTTTCTTGTCTTGCATTGGAAGATGTGACTATATCTGGCAACTTTACCATACACGTTCCTCGATCTTTCGTAGGCTTTAAGAATCTTCGCAACCTAAGGCTGGTGTTTTCTAATTTAACCCGGATTGCTGCAGCAAGACTCATTTTAAGTTGTCCTTTACTTGAGAGCTTGGATCTGGATGGCTTTGGTGAGTATGGTCGCCTCGTCATCCATGCACCAAACCTCACATATCTGAATATCGCAGGGAAGTTCAGCGATCTCTGTTTGGAAACCCCCAAGTTGCTTGATGCGAACATACTTCTCGATAATATCCTTGAAAACGATCTGGATTTCACTCTACCAAGCGAGGATTGTAAGAGTAATATTTTGCGAGTTCTTGGTAGCCTTTCTACGATTGAATATCTTTCCCTATACAATGCTTTTATTACGGTACGTAAGATCCATACTTGAGTTAAAGTTCCCATCAATTACGTACCTTAAAAGTGATTATTAATTCACATGCACCTTTTAATTAGTTCTCTCTCTCTCTATATATATAGCTTGTATTTGGCCTATATGTTATTGATAATCTATTCTTTGACTTGTTTTAGTATTTAGCCAAGGGGCCCATACCAGAAGTGCTCCCTGTACCCTTGTACCGATTGACAGAGCTAAAAATCGACCTTGATATTATATCCAAGGAAGAGGTTGCAGCTGCTTTTTGTTTGATCAAAAGTGCCCCTAACTTAAAGGTGCTCCATTTAGAGGTGCGTCCAACAAGCTGATCACTAATCTGCTACTATCTTGTTTGCCACAATTAATTTATCTTTATATTTAATCTCATTTTCCCATTGTATTTTTCCCCCAGTATGTCGGAGAGCTGAGTTACCCTTTATCGTCACTTGCTCAATCGTTTTGGGAGCTGAAAGGAATAGAATCTAACATGTTTAACTGCCTTGAAGTTGTTGAGTTAACTGATTTTGGATGTCCTGACTTGATTCTAGAAGTTGCAAAATTCTTTCTGAGCACTTCGCCTGTGTTAAAAAAGTTTCTTGTAGGCGCAAACGACGAGGATGATTTAATGGATGGCATTGCATTCTCGAAGAAGCTGGAAAGATTAACTTCAAAGTTTACCACTTTTCAAAGAAGCTGAAAATTGTCTTTGATGATTGATTTCCTATGATATAAAAGAAAGTTGAAATTGGTCTTTTTTAGTGCATGGAATAGTTCAGTAAGATTGCAAATTAACAATCTGCTTTATTTTTTTACTTTTATTAGCGCTCCAGTGGTATTGGCATATGTTTTGTTGGAGACTATATGGTTTTTCTTGTTTGTTTCTATGCCTGCATTAGCAAATATTAAGGAGCTTATATATTCCTTGCATCTTGATATATGATTAGAACTCAGTTTAATCAAGACAATCTGATGTAAAATGTACCCTCGTTTCTAAAGTTGTGCTCCAGTTGTACTTGTATATCACCAGTGAGAGAATCAAACCCTCAAAAAAGTGTTTGTCATGGTGCCAGAAAAAACACATAGTTACTGGATTTTTTTGAATTTTGGCAAATTTAAGCTTGGTTTAGTAAAAATGTGTTCTATAGGTACGTACTGGTCTTGGTACGTACCAATTAATCATCTATCTATTTCCTTTCTCTTTTATTTAATGTACTTGGATTTTTTTTGGATCCCAGCAAGTACTTTGAACCTCCAATTTTAGGTCAGCGGATAAGTGCTTTAAAACCCCAAACGAATATTTCTCTTTTGTTCTGAAACCCTGAAAAGCACTCCATGTACCATCATTTAGTTTTGATAACTCAAGAAAAATACAATACTGGTTAAGGTGCTTGGAGAATACAGAAAAACACTGTACCAAGCAAGGACTTTGTCTTTAATGTGTCCAAGCCAAAAAAATTCTTTCTCGGAATACCTTTGTTGTTATTATTTGAGTGAGGACGAAGCCAGGAATTTTGTCTATAGGTAAAATTATTTATAGTACAACTAAATAGGAGAACATATATATATTTTGCAAAAAAAAATTAAACATAACAAAAATTACAACATCAATCAAAACAAATAAGAAGTCAAGATAATAGAAATGAATATCAAATATTTCAACTCAGTCAAAAATTTATAACAAATTTTATTTTACGTATCACAAATCAGTATCAAATTTAAATTAAACAACAGAGTACATAAGCATTACAATGAATTGGATGTTTTTCAAACGGTTTTGTAATTTATAACTCATCTAATTTAGACTAGATAAAAAAAAAGAACAAAATCTATCATTCTTTTGTAAAATAGACATTTTTATCCACTGTAAACCTTCTGTATTTTTCTTCTCATCTATTTCCTTTGCAAACCTTATCATCGTTTCTATTTGAAAAACATAACAAAGAATTTCTTGATTAGGTTATCTTTGAGCTTTGCTAAACTCCAGTTAGATCAAGCCATTCATGAATGCACAAATTATACATGGAATTGGTATAAAGTTCAAGAGCGTACCCGTACCAGTCACGGGCTCACGCCCTCTCATGAATGTAAAAATTAGGGTTATCTTTGAGCTTTGCTAAACTTCAGTTAGATCAAGCCATTCATGAATGTACAAATTATACATGCTAAAAGCTATAATTATCTAATTTTAAAAAAATAGGGTTAAGAGCAAAGAGGTGGTACCATACCAGTCACGGGTAGAGGTGCTACTTTTATCCGATTACCCGGATCCGACCCGGAACCAACCCAGATCCGGTTAATTTGGGTAGGGTATGGTTTAAAAAATATAACCGGTTAAATTATGGGTACGGTTACAAAATTAATAATTTAATATCCAATCCGGATCCAAACCGGAACCGATATTGTAATGGATAGAATATGGATTTGAATTAGTTATCTGACCCATAACCGAATCCGACCCGATACCCATATAAATACCCGATAAAACATATATTAATAATTATGAAAATACAATTTTACATATAATCAAATTTTGCATATACCAGTAATCACATTTTGCATATTAATTTTTTAATAAAATTTATTGCTCTGAATATATCTTTCAATATCTACCTTATATATCATCTGCATAATCATGAAAATTTATTCCTCTGAATATATCTTTCAATATCTACCTTATATATCCTCTGCATAATTATAAAAATTTATTGCTCTGAATATATCTTTCAATATTTGCCTTATATATCATCTGCATAATCATGAAAATTTATTGCTCTCATTGATATGTCATTTGCAATAAATCTCATTGAAATCAAATATCTGCCATAAATTTAATTCTCTATTAAAAATTAGTATTAATATTTCATTCATGGATTTTTTGAATCATAGAAAAGGAAATAACCATCTCCAATATTTTACTTTCTCAAATTCTTGGGAGTTGTGACATATACCCGCCTCGGATCCGGAATCGCCCATATCCGGATCGGACCCGATAATCCACAAACAAGTTATGGGTATCTATCTATCCGGAACCGAAAGACTGGACCCGAAATATCTACGGGTAGATAGGTATCCGGATCCGGACCCAACCCGATTTGAAACAAATAAGTATATGGATCAAAATTTGGACCTGAACAATTTTAGGATACGGATCCAAATATAATAGTATCCAGACCCGACCCGACCCGATAGCACCTCTAGTCACGGGCTCATGGTGTCGGCAAGGCAGAGACTATCTCCTTCGCGCGCGCTCCCTTTTCTCCTTCGCAATCTCTTTTTCTCTTATGCGCCTTGCTACTTTTTCTCCTGCGCAATCGCCTCAATCGCCTCTATGTCTCTCTGTTATTTAGAAATTAGAAGGGTAGCGGACTAGCGGGTTTGAACTTAGAAGGGTAGCGAGTAGCGCTAATTAAAAATTCTGGGTAGGCAGATTTAATTGGGCTGGGCAGGCTAGGGGTAGGCAGATTTAATTTTCAGGATAGGCAAGATTCTTTTTGAACCTGGTCCAAATTAATTTTTGTTTCCAGAGGTAGGCAACTGCCTACCCCTGTTGTATGCTATCTTCACCCTTGGATGGTGTGTCTTATCTTTTGCCCCCTTCTCTTCACTTTCATCTTCATCTTCCAAATCCCATATCTCATCCCCATCCCTATTTGCTTCTCACCGAAGCCTTTGCCTTGTCTGTAATTGTTTCCCCAATCCAAATCTCAACCTAACAGAATCACCACTTCTACTAACCTCCTCAGCAACATCAATATTGAGGGCTATTTTGGTATAATTGGGAGGCCACTTCAGCAAATCTAGAGTGTGATGTGCTCACCGAGAGGGGTTGTTGTGCACAACTCTAAAAGTTTATCGGATTGGCTTCAAACAATGAATCCAAACCGTTAAAATCCATCTACTTCATGAGTGATGCATGTACATACAGAATTTTGAAAGTTTCGAATTCATTTAGTATAAGATCAAGTGGTAAAAAACATGATGAAAAATGAATACATAAAACAACTTATAAGAGGTTGATTATTTTGACCGCTTGACTTTATAGTAAATAAATTCCAAAATTTCAAAAAATTTCATGTACATGCATCACTCATACAGTAGATGAATCTCAACGGTTTGGATTCGTCGTTTGCAAACAATCCAATAGACTACTGAAGTTGTGCTCACCAGCCCCTCTTAATGAGCACATCACACCCTAGCTTTGCTCTTTTTATACCATCAAGCATATTTACTTTTCAAGAATTAAATAATTAAAAATAGATAACTCATATAACATTTTAGAAAGGCACAATCCGACTCAACTATTAAATAATTTTTCAGCGCCTTTCAAGAATTTGGTAATAGTTGTTTTATAATGTAATTTATATATAATGCAAATCATATAATATATTTAGAAAAATTAATAATAAAATTCTCATAAATATCATATATAATATGAGATAAATATAGTATTAGTAAAATGTATCAAATTCAGAAAGGCGCTGAAAAAAATAGGTATAATTAGATTAATATTATGGCAAAAACATGTTGTTAGTTTCAATTAGTCTGATCATGGAAGGTATATTAACATAGAAAGCATCATATATTGTTGGTTTCAAGCCATCAGATAAAAATTGGACGGTTTGGATTGTTGTATTTGGATACAAGATTATTTTTAGATGGAAAGAGTTTTTGATAAAAAAAAATATTATAAGAATTAAAAAAAAAAATCCTTTACATTGACCCATCAGGCATCACTATGGTGTCTGATTTAAAATGTTAGCCCAATTCTTTTAACAAAAAGGATAATACCGGATATAAAAATTTCTTCAATGAAGAAAAAAAAGAGAGAACTCAAGCTAAAATCAATTTAAGAAATTGAAATGAAAACATACTGGATCTAACTGAGCTAAATATATTATACTTGGGTCTGTATTGGGTGAGAAATTTCGGCCCAAAGTTCTAATAATTGAACAGCTCTGCTATAATTATCGCCGAAAATTTTTAGTTGCCACCTCAATATTTTAAAATTCTTACTTTATTATTATTTTTTGTAAAATTAAGAACTTACTACGTGTGCATCTTGATACTTTTTTTAGGGATGCTTCTATGGACATAAGGACTTATTTGTAAAATGAGCATATTTTTATTTTCAAAGTTCAAACGGTCGATCGGACCGTTCAACATTTTCTCCATATTACAATGTACTTGGAGGTCAAATTTTACATTTTTTTGAATTTTTTTACTATTTATTAAGTATTTTACAAAACTAGTCAAATTCAGACCATTAAATTTTGTACCCATCTTAATAAATAGTAAAAAAATTCAAAAAAATGTAAAATTTGACCTCCAAGTACATTGTAATATGGAGAAAATGTTGAACGGTCGGTTCGACTGTTTGAACTTTGAAAATGAAAATATGCTCATTTTACAAATAGGTCCTTATGCCCATAGAAGAATTTGCCTACTTTTTTTTCACCATCAATTTTAATTAAATTTGGAACTTTTCATATTATGGGGCCCACACCATCATGTGCAGTACTAAGGTGCGCACGTGGTAATATATAAATTTTGCAGAAATCAGAATTTTGAAATATTGAGGTGGCAACTAATTTTTTTTCGATAATTACTCTTATTATTCCAACTTGCGACAATACTATTCCAACTTGTCACAATGCTCTAAGTTGTATTTGTTTGTTTAATGAATTTTAAAAAAAAAAAAAAGAATTCTCAAGTAGAACGAAATATATATAAGAATTAAGTCTAACAGTTGCTTCTACATTTTACCAATGTTATATCACAAATCGTTATTATATCTTCTTATCTTTAATTAAGTTTCTTCTACATTTTACCAATGTATTTGGGTCTGTATTTGGCAGTTACAACTTTGGAAGATGCTAGCTAGCAGCTGTCTGAAATGCATGTACACGTGTCATTTGATGTGGTTAATGCATAAATAAAACAAATTAATTGTTTTTTTTTTTTTCTCAACGGTAACCGACATTCAAGTTTGTTGATGAGAGTTATAAAGCAAAAGTAACCAAAATAGTGCCTTAAATTCAAGTTTGGTAAAGATAAAAAAGGGTAGGTTTTCAAAGCTACCAGACAATGAAGTTTGTTATGCATGAGTTATGAAAAAAAAAAAAATCTCCAAATATTTTTTTGGATGCTTCCATTGGAAAATTAAATATATGCAGTGTGGTGGGATGGGTGCCTGAGCTTTTGTATTGATATTAAATATTTTGCATTGATATATTAATCAAAACGGTTTATGACTAATAAATACATGTTATTTTTGTATGTTTAAATTGGGGTGTTGGGTCACAAATTTAGCCGATATTTTTATTTCTACCATATTCACACAAAAAATAAACTTAAACATTCTAATTTGGTCAGAATTCGAAACTTACCTAGGCCGCAGGGGCATTGTGCGGTCCCAAAGACTGAGGTTCGCACAATACCGATGTGGTCCCAGTCAGGAGTCCGCACAATACCTCTGTGGCCCCAACTTTTTTTTTTTTTTTTTTTTTTGTCTAACAGAAACAAAATGGGCCACGTGGGTGGGGTCCGCATACTCATTACAACCAAATACCTTTTTTGCTTGGAATTCGCATCCTCTGAGATTTCTCAAAGTTTGAGAAATCGCAACTGTTAAAATACATTGTGCACAAATCACAAGGCACAAATAATACTAGCCCCTGCGCTATCCCCAAATTGGCATCATACACATCGGTCACGCAAAATTTGAGACATCTCAGAATTTTACTATAGACAAAAAAAAGAGGTTGGAGTCGTAGGAGTATTGTGCAAACTCCTGACTGGGGCCGCATCGGCATTGTGCGGACCTCAGTGTTTGGGGCCGTAGAACACTGGAGCGGCCTGGGTAGAAATCGAATTCCACAATTTCTGAGGCACCTTCTAATTGAACAGTTTATGAGGCAAATGGTTTATTTCTATACTTGTCACGTATACACAGTGGCATCTTGGCATACGATTGTGTGTGTGTCACAAGTAAAAGAAAATGAACAATTTGACCTCACAACCGGCCAATTAGAGATTGAATTTGTCTCTTAAACATGCTATATATTTTTTTTATTTTTTTAATAAAAGGTCTAATGGGTACTTTATAAATTTAAAATAAGTTTTAATCGAAAAGGCGATAAATTGGATAAAGTTGTGAGTTTTTTAATCTTAGAGGGGTAAATATATATTATGAATTTTAGAGAGAGAATATGTAATTTTGAGATTTTTGAGGGGCATACATGAAATTCCCTTAACCTTCAAATAGTCCCTCAATTCATTATGAAAAAAATAAGTATTTTTAAGATATACCACACAGTTTGTTTGTGGAAATACAAAAAATCACTGAAGTATTAAGATTACAATATACAAATGCTCTGCTTGATAGAGAGATAAAGTTGAGGATAAGATGATGTTTGTAGAGGATTGAAAAAATATAATATTTATCACAAATCTTGTGGAAGATAACTCCATGTTATTCTTTCTTATTATTTCTCTGTCAAACATAACTTGATGTTAAAAAAATTAAATGCTAAATTACCAAATAATCCTTGAAACTTCACAACAAAAATATAGTCGAATAACTGTAGCTACAAACTTGAAATAATGACAATTTAATTAAGACCAATTAATTATGGATATTTTCATCATGGTCATCTCAATCTAACACTTCTCAAGCGCTTTGATCCAACTTTTATAAATAAATAAATAAATAAAAATAATGTTTCTATTTTAGTTCAGGGAAGTTTGTATTGTAGATAAGAAAATTATTCATTCTAACTAAAGATGTGTTTATTTATTGGAGTTTGAAATTATTAACAGTTCTATAAAAATTGTTAAGTGTGTATTTTGGTTTACAGATGTGTGGATACAATATATTCTAAAAAAAATGTTTTCATTATGGTTGAAAGGGAATAGTGGATTATTGAATAGTTTAAGACATATGTTGACAATTTTTAATATATACTTAAAATTTAAGTTTAAATGTGACAGCGACCGACAATTATATAATAGACCCCCCCCCCCCCCCCCCCCATATTTTTCATTTTTAATGTCTTTTTTATTAAAACTCATTTTAAATTTATAAACTATCCATTTTGCCCTTCATTAAAAAATGTAGTATGTTTTAGAAAAATGTTAGTCTACTAATTGAACGGTTTTCAAGAGAAAATTGGTCATTTATCTACTTTATGATGCTTACATTGTGTCATTAAGATATATGATTGTTTAAGTGCCAGAAATAGAGAAACAATTTATTTGTTTTCGAAAATCGACCAATTAGAAGATTGACATTTTTTAAAATATGCTACTAGTTCTATTTTGTTTAATTAAGGCTAAAATGGATACTTAAAATTTAAAATAGTTTTGATAGAAGAGACATTAAATGAGAAAATTTGTGAGTTTTTAAAGTTTGAAAGGATAAATATGATATTATGAGTTTTAGAGGGGGAAATACGTAATTTCCAAGTTCTTACAAGGTATACATGAAATCCCCCTATTATATATGGAAATAAATCTGATTTATTTCTTAAAAGGTAATTTCCAAGCAGATTTATTTCCATTATATACACATGAATTGAAAGCTTGAACCCACAAGTCTCTAGAGAGAGAGAGAGAGATGTGGCTGTTTAACATGAAGCTAAACTCATGGCTGAACAAACTAAGAGAAATGAGAAATCCTACAAGGCATAGAAGAAACAGCACAAAAACCTCCAAACAATCAGAAGAAAGCATTACCAACTTGCCAAACAAAACTATGCCCCAAACAGAGCATCTCAGTACCTCGCAAGCAAAGAACGACTCGATATGTTACATAAATTGCCTTCAATTGATAGAAAATCACCTCATGATATAATATTTGAAAGAGGATCAAAAGGCCAAGAACTGAATCTAAGGCCAATTCTGACAAAACCCATAAACAGAGGAGGAAAAATCAAGGTGAGGTCGATTTCACCGAGGTGCAATTCAAGAGCCAAACAGATGAGATGGGTGTTAGAGAGCTCCTTGGAGGTGAAATATTCTAACGATCCAGAGAAGGATTTCATGCAGAGCATGGTGGAGATGATTGTAGAGAAAAACATTGTAGAAATGAAGGATCTAGAGGAGCTTTTGGCATGCTATCTATCTCTCAATTCAAAAGCACATCATGATGCTATTGTGAAGGTGTTTGAGAAAATTTGGTTCGTTTTCTTTCAAGCCAGTTATGTTGGTTGAGTTTTAATTTTAGTTCAATATAACTTGTGAATTTTTTTTTTTTTGGAATTTATGTATGAAGCTATGCTTTATTTTTCTAATATCAGATGAACATAAATATTTTTTTTCCTTTGTTCTTCTAATAC
This sequence comes from Carex parvula, assembly GCA_025461045.1. Classification (NCBI taxonomy): domain Eukaryota; kingdom Viridiplantae; phylum Streptophyta; class Magnoliopsida; order Poales; family Cyperaceae; genus Carex; species Carex parvula. The sequence goes on along the minus strand of JAJGRW010000656.1, from coordinate 52,369 downwards.
AAACGATAAAAGGTTTCAGATACACTGTGTTTTGGCTCTGATTGTAAGTCATAGGAACTTTTATTCTAACATAATAATTATTTTATTTGTTAATCATCAACTGAAATGTTAGGGTATATACTTGATATGATATTTAAGAAAATTTGGAATGTTAGTTCTAAATACTTGATGTGTTTAGATATAAATACTTGATAATTGTATAATAATACCTGATATAATTAGCATGCACACTCCAATATTATATAAATATTGGAGTGTTTAGGTATTAATACTTGGTATGTACATAATCAATACATAATCAATATTTGGTATGCATGTTCTCTTCATGTATATATTGAGTAAAAACTTTTATTCTTACTTGATACTTGAGTGTCTAAGTATAAATACTTGGTATCATCAGCATGCTGTAAAAAAAAAATTATTGAGTAAAAACGCCTAATTGATGGTGAAGAATACGAATTTTTCTTTATTTTCATGAAATTTCAATTGGTATTAATTGCAACCAAACTACATTTAATAATTTTTCCCAAACAATCATTTTTCGTGTTCTATAAAACATTTGGGGGCATATATTTTTCATTATAATCCTACTAGTAAAAAAGAAATTAAATTAAAATAAAAAATTGGGAAGGAAGGTAGATTTTATGAAATAAAACTTTATTCATTCAATTGCTTTCTGTAATACAATTAAAATTACATTGTTATCTATTTAATAATTATAAAGAGTATGTATCTAAATAGCTTTAAATTGAGGATTTGTTTCCGTTATTGGCATTGATGAGGATCTGGTTGGCCTCCATTTTATGTAAAATGGATATCTCCATTTTATCTCTAACATAAATAAAATTCTCTTAAGCCCCCAAAAACTTTCGTATCGGGATCTTGGATGAAGAATAAAAAAGAAAAAGAAAAACCGAGCAAACATCAATTTAAGAAAGAGAAATGAAAACACGCGGTCCCAACTCCCAAGAGATTATAATGGGTTGTATTGGGTCAGATATCTCGGCCCAATACTAACCCATCAGGCCATCACGTGCCGCAATTACAGTTCCGCTATAATGAAAAGGAATCGAATCCGGAATCCATATCCTCTAAGGTAACAGAATATTTATTTTTGGATCAAAGCTGTCCGATCAGAATCTGGACCAATCTGATCCGAGATATAACGCACGGGTCCGCTTTAATAGTCGTTTGAATTTTAATTGGACGGTCCAGATCCAAATAGAAATATTTTGTTACCATAGGCAACGAAATCATCGAATCAGATGGTTAGATCTCTCTCTCTCTCTCTCCCCTATATTCTGCTCGTTTTCTCATTTCTCACTTTGTTTTATCGCTCAGCCTCATCGGTTCCCACTCTGTCTCCCTCAATGCGTGACTCTTAAACTCTGCCAAAGGAACTGCCTTGTCTGCTATGTGTTCCCCAATTTCAATCTCAACCCGACAAAATCACCAATAAACCAAATCCACCACCCACTACTATAAACTTCCCTACCAACATCAACTTTAATGACCAGTTTGGTAACATTGGGAAGCCGCATCAGCCGCATTAGAAGGGGAATCAGCAGAAGGAAGTGCCGGAAGGCGGATGCCATTTCTTCCCAAGAGGAACTTCACATGTTAGAGCAGCTGTTGGCTGCCAAGAAACCTCCAACATCCATCCGTCAGTTCAACCAACACCTCACCAATTACATTAAAACCTCAAGCAGCCCTTACCCGAATTCAGATCCAGTGCAGTAACCCAATTTTTGAGTTTTGATCCAAACCGTCCAAGGTGCTCTAACACGAATCTTAAAGAACCTGGACCCCACAACTAATACTGGCCCCCTGCGCTACCACCGAATAGGCACCGTACACGTCTAAACTCAAAAATTGGGTTACTTTAGGGGATCCGGACTCGCCCTTACCCCACCGTCTTTTCAACCCAAGCTAAAGTAATAGGTCTTGATGAATATATACCTATTCGATCTTGATGGACTGTTGTGCGAGAATGATTCGGGTCAGCCTAATGTTTGGTTTCCTTGGATTGTTTCTCAAAGAGGGTCGTAGAGCTAATACTGTCATATTCAATCCACTGATCAAAGGCATGTGTGGGGATAAAAGAATTGGTGAGTCCGCAAAAATGGTGCTCGACAAAATGCCTAAGTTGGAATGTGTACCCGATGTAGTCTCGTATAGCATTCTTATACATGGGTTGTGCAAAAAAGGCGAAACTTAGAAGGCAATGGATATTCTTTTTTTTAGGTTTAGTGGGAAAGTCCCACTAAAAAATTTATTGAGAAGAAAAAGTATTTACAATAGTCTGACCACCTGCGGTAGTCATTTTCCTCTTATATTATTTACAATAGGTCAAAGGGCCTAGCGTTAGTCGCTACTCGCTACTCGCTAAAGCCTAGAGGAGAGAGCGAGGAGGTCAGAACTCAGAAGACTCAGGACTTAGGAGGAGAATTTTCAAATGTGCGCCACTAGTGGAGACTGGAGAGAAAAGGGGAGTTCAATTGCTAAATCCTAAAACTAAACGGGCCCTACAAAAACAAACATTTATCAATCTTCAAACTTCGGCCTATAGTGTGTAGCTCGTTATGGGCCGAGGTGGTCCGGTCTGAGCTGGGCTCTAGCTCAGCTTGTTAATTTTGGACCGAACTTCTGGTGAGCAAGCTCGCTAACAGCTCAGTCAACTATCAAACAAGCTGTTAACGATCGAGCCAGAGACAAATCACGAGCGATCCACGAGTTACGAGCTCTTTTAACAGCCCTACGTACAAGTGTTTTTTATATTGTAATACTGCCTGGTGGTGTCGGGACAAGACCGATAATATATCTAATTTAAATTTGGAAATTGTAGTCTTGAAAACAGAAAATTGATCACTGAAAAGTAAATTCAATCAAGCCCATGTTCGTTGTCAGCCCAAATTTCCAACGAGCTCAAATGTCAAAGTTCGGCCCGTTTCTCACTTTATTCTTATCGGATTCGAATCGGACGGTCCCGATCCAAAACCTAAAAATGGGGTTACTTCACTGCATCCGAATTCCTAGTTGCCCGTCCCTCTTTCAACCCTTGCTCGCTGCATTTCGCTTCGCCTCACTCGGATTCTTCTTCTGATTTTGAACTGGTACTTTATCAGGTACTGTACTAAGTTTAATTTTCCTTGGTTCCTTGTTGTTGTTCCTTTATTTCGAGCTTTCAGTATGAAAACCGAGCCTGAAATATGCGATTTTCTTCCCTGTAGTGGGGTTTTTAGTTGTTTCCTCTTGGCTGATTGTTCTATTATTGATAAATGTGCGTAATTTTGGTTAAAGCTTGCAACGAGAGTTGCCTGATTTGGGAGTTATCGTTGGGGAAGATTGTTTAATTGAAGAAGAAGAGATCTGGGTCAGTTGGGGCAAGCAAAGCGGGCAAGAGTTGTTTAATGAAAGGGGCGCTGTAGGTGGTCCCCAGGGTTCAGAAAGGCAGCATGTTCTCAAGGCTGACATTGTGACTGGAGAGAAGAAACTGGAGAAGAAACTGGAGAAGATTCCTTGAGGAATCGTTTCTGACAATTCAGAGTTTGTTAGTGTTGTTTCTCCACATCAGCTGAGTTTTATTCCACCTCAGTATTTCTTGCTGAGTTGTCTCTTCGTGAATAAACACATAGATTTACTTACTATTTTGATTTACTTTCTTTTACGTTTTGGATCGCCTTTATAAGGCAAACTTGTTTGTTGAGAGCTTTTATGAATTTTGCTAATGAAATAGACGAATTGCTGTTTGCATTCGTTCTTTGGTTTTTCTATCCTTTCTGTCTATTTTACTCAAATTACTCTAAATTGTTACTTTAGATCGATCCTATTTGATCTAACCTGCAACTTAGTTCTAAGAACGTTGCAGTTGTGGTATCAGAGCCAGGTTTCACTACATCCGGGAAGATGCCGCCAAAACAAACACAGCGCACACTCGAGCCACCTGAAGAGGTCGCACTAGATTTGATGTCCATGAATGATAGGCTCACTCAGTTTGCTCGCGATGCTCAGTACTCTCAACAAACCAGAGATGAACGGATCCAAGCTCAGTTTCAAGAACAAACTAATCAGATGAATGTTCTAAAAACTGAGTTTAGAGAGTTCATGGGAATGATGAAATCCATGATGTTGGATAAGCACGGTGACACGGGCCAGAATAGTAATCAAGCCTATCGCACAGATCGTATATCTCGTGACAAAGAAGAAGAGAGGCCTGACTCACCTCTTGACCTTGATCCTGATGCACATAGTGATGCCAGAAGACCAAACCGACCTCCAGATCCTGATCGGCAACCTCGGGGCTTCATGCCTCACATTGAATTACCCGTTTTTGATGGGAGCAAGTCTAGTGAATGGTTAGAACATAGTAATTTCTATTTTAATTACTATCAAACTGCAGAGGGGTACAAGGTGGGAATAGCTACGAGAAATTTCACTGGAGATGCGGCTGAATGGTATAGCTGTTACCGGGTTGAGCACCCGAATCCGACATGGCTAGCCTTGGTTAATGCTGTGTTTGAGCGATTTCAGAGAAGGAGTCATCTCAACCCAGTAGTGCAATTTAAAAGGGTAAAACAAGACAGTTCAGTAGATGAGTACATAAGGGAGTACCAAAGGGCTAAGGCCAGATTATTGATTGAAACTGGTATTAAAAACGAATATTTCTTTGTATGGAGTTTCATTTGTGGGCTAAAGGAGGAAATCCAAAACTCAATGAATTTGTTTAAACCCCAATCCTTAAATGAGGCTTTCAATCTAGCCTTGGAGCTAGAGGTAGTAGTGGGACCCACTGACAGAAAATCCAATTTCCTTAAACCTCCAATTCAGCCAAATTACAAACCACAAAATAGCATTAGTTTTAGACCAATTAGAGCCATTGAAGGAAATTTTAGAAAGAACCCAGAGAATCCATCAAATTTCAAGTCTCCACCAAAAATTCAGACCACTATGTCTCTGGATCAGAAGAGAGCACTGGGTCTTTGCTTTAGATGTAATGAAAAGTGGGGCCAGGGGCATAAATGTAATAAAGGGCTGCACACTCTTGAAGGAGAAGATGAGGAAGAATGGGAAGAAGGTGCAGTAGAAGAGGGAGGCCAATTGGTGAAATACTCTAACCAGGAGGTTGTTGAGGAAGAAGAACTAGTCACACTTAGTGTAAGCAATGGTACAGGAAATTGCAAGACACCAAAATATAAGGGGCAGATTGGTCATATCTCCACAATGATTCTGGTAGATACAGGTGCCACACATTCTTTCATACATCCTCACATAGTCCAGGAACTGAAATTGCCAACCACATCCACAACCACCCTATTAGTCAGAAGTGCAAGTGGAGAACAACTAATCACCAACAACACCTGTAAGAATGTTTCATTTACTATCCAGGGGCATCCATTTTGCAATGATTTTAGAATTCTAGAAGTACAGGGGTATGACCTAATTCTGGGAGTTGACTGGATAGCTGCATTGGGAAACATTAGGATGAATCTCATGAAAGGGATGTTGGTGGTAGAACATGAAGGGAAAGAAATTCAGTTGTTGAATGAGAAGAAGGAGAGTGAGTTAAAAATCTGTGAAGGGCTCATAAATGTTGAGAAGGAAAATAAAATTGGAAATCAAGTTTATTTGGCACATTTGTATAAAGTAGAAGAGGTGAGTGGTGTAGCTGTAAGAAGTATTGAACCCAAAGTGAAGGAAGTGTTGGAGAAGTTTAACTTGTTATTTGATGAACCACAACAACTACCTCCTAAAAGGCCAGTAGACCACAAAATTAACCTAAGTCCTGATGCTAAACCTGTAAATCTGAGACCCTATAGAATGTCATATCACCAAAAGGGAGAAGTAGAGAAGATTGTACAGGAGCTGTTGGAAAAGGAATTTATCCAACCTAGTGTCAGTGCCTATTCCTCACCAGTGTTGTTAGTGAAAAAAAAGGATGACACGTGGAGGATGTGTATTGATTACAGAAGGCTGAATGAAGGAACAATCAAAAACAAATTTCCAATTCCAATCATTGACGATTTGTTGGATGAATTGAATGGGGTTCATTACTTTTCAAAATTGGACTTGATATCTGGTTACCATCAAATAAGAATGGATGAAAATGATATTCATAAAACTGCTTTTCAAACTCATGAAGGGTTATATGAGTTTACTGTTATGCCCTTTGGGCTAACAAATGCACCTGCAACTTTCCAAGCATTGATGAATAGCATTTTCAAACCATTTTTGAGGAAATTTGTGTTGGTTTTCTTTGATGATATTTTAGTGTATAGTAAAGATTTAGAGAGTCATGTGAGTCACTTGGAAACAGTACTACAAACACTAAAAGATCATCAATTGTTTATCAAGAAAAACAAGTGTGAGTTTGGGGTCCACAAAATTGAATATTTGGGTCATATTATATCCAGAGAGGGGGTTGCTACTGATCCAAGTAAAAATTGAATCCATGGTCAAATGGCCAGTTCCACAAAATATCAAGGGGTTGAGGGGTTTTCTTGGGTTGACTGGATATTATAGAAAGTTTATTCAAGGTTATGGCATCATTTCCAAACCTTTGACTAATCTCTTAAAAAAGAATGCTTTTAGGTGGGACAGATCAGCTCAACAAGCTTTTGATCAGCTCAAACAGGCTATGGTGCAAGCCCCTGTACTCAAATTACCAGACTTTTCCTTACCTTTTGTTGTGGAGACAGATGCAAGCCAAGATGGAATAGGGGCTGTTCTCATGCAATCTAAGAGACCAGTGGCATTTCTGAGCAAGAAGTTGGGAGTTAAGAACCAAGCACTTTCCACCTATGAGAAGGAGTTGATGGCACTTTACACAGCAGTGCAAAAGTGGAGACATTACCTAATGGGCCAAGAATTCATCATCAAGACAGATCAGATTGCCCTTAAATATCTTCTTGAACAAAGGGTAAACACTCCTATGCAACACAAGGGACTAAGTAAGTTGTTAGGGTTGACTTACAAAATTGAATATAAGAAGGGGGTGGAGAACAAAGTTGCTGATGCCTTATCTAGAAGAGAGGAGGGTAGTACAGTACCAGTAGTACCAGCTGCTGAATTAAAAGTGGTGAGTGTGTTGATACCTAAATGGGTAGAAGAGCTGAAAGAAAGTTATGAGGGAGATGAATGGGTGCAGGAGTTGAGAACAAAATTGAAGGAGAAAGGGGCAGAAGAAACAACACATCATCTTACAGAATTTCAGGGTTTGATTAGGTATAAAGGGAGAATTTGTGTGGGTGCCAGTGGAGAATGGAGGCAGAAAATTTTGCAGGAGTTACATGGTTCTAGCTTAGGTGGCCATTCGGGTATTACTGCAACTTACCAGAGGGCAAAAAGGTCTTTTTTCTGGCCTTTGATGAAGGAAACAGTACACACCTATGTGCAGCAGTGTCCTAACTGCCAGTTGAATAAAGGGGAGCATGTACCTTCACCTGGTCTCATTCAACCTTTACCAATTCCAAAGGAGGCATGGTGCAGTATTGGTATGGACTTCATCACTGGATTACCAAACTCTAAGGGATTTGAGGTAATCTTAGTGGTAGTTGATAGGTTGACCAAATATTCTCATTTTATTCCCTTGAAACACCCTTATACAGCTTCTAGTGTGGCCCAAGAATTCATGGAAAATATCTATAAACTCCATGGGCTACCCACTGACATTGTATCAGATAGAGACCCTGTGTTTACCAGTAAATTTTGGAGTGAGTTAATGCTGAAAATAGGAGTAAAACTGAATATGGGAACTGCTTACCACCCCCAATCTGATGGTCAAACTGAAAAGGTGAACCAATGCTTATAACAGTACTTGAGGGGTATGGTCTTTGACAAGCAAACAAGGTGGAAAGAGTATCTCCATTTGGCTGAGTGGTGGTATAACTCCAACTGGCACAGTGCTATAAAATCCACTCCATTTGAGGCACCATATGGTTACCCACCACCTCAGTTGGCTCTAGGTAGCATTCCTAAGAGCCAAGTGGAAGCAGTCAATATTGTCATGCGAGACAGACAGTCAGCTCTAGCACAATTGAAGAACAATTTGAAGAAGGCACAGGAGAGAATGAGAAAGATTGAGAATCGACACAGAAGTGAGAGGAAATTCTCTAAAGGAGATTGGGTTTATTTAAAATTACATCCTTATCGACAAATTTCAGTTGGAGGCATGAGAAATCAGAAACTGAGTTCCAAATTTTATGGCCCTTTTGAGATTATTCAGAAGATTGGGGAAGTGGCGTATAAACTCAACCTGCCTCAAAATTCAATGATACACCCCGTTTTCCATGTTTCACAGCTCAAAAAGAAGTTAGGAGATAAGCAAGTACCTTCTCCAACCTTACCTGTTACTAGAGGTTTGACAGTGCCCTTAACGGGTTGCCCGAACCCGGTCCGCCCGTGCCCGGTGCCCGGGGTACCCGTACCCGTGCCCGGGTATAGACGGGTAAACGGGTACGCGGGTACGGGCTTGAAATGGGCAGGGTGGCCTATTTTGGTGCCAAACCCGGGTGTACCCGTACCCGCCAAACCCGTGCCCGCCAAACCCGTGCCCGCTGCCCGTCTGCCCGCACCCGCCACGGGTGTACCCGCACCCGTTTACCCGTGTACTGTAGCACCCGTTTACCCGTGTACTGTAGCACCCGAACCCGAACCCTTTATTTCAAACTTTTTTCCCCCCGGTTCTACAGTAATTTTAACAGAGCAGTTTTGGCTACACGCAGCGCACGGAGTACAGAAATTTGACAACGCTGTGCTCTGCATGAAGCTAAAACTGCTCTGTTTTTTTTTTTTTTTTTTTTTGAAATTCGGCAGAGGCTGAAGCTGTTCAGCAGAGGCTGAAATGGTTTTTTTTTTCTTTTATTTAATTTAATTTAGATTTAAACTAGATTTGGATTCAATTTAAATTTAATTTAGATTTACATTTATATTGAATTTAGATTTAATTTAATTTGCATTTAAATTTAGATTTGAATTTAGATTTAGATTATCAATTTAAATGAACGTTTACAAAATATATTATCAATTTAAAATGTAAACTACAAATTTCGAGATATAAATAAATTATGAAACTATATAATTAGAATGCCGACATTTTTATTAATATCCAAAGTTTAATACAAATTATTAATTATGTTGAATATTAATATCCAAAGTTTATTAATATTCAAAGTTATATTAATCAAGTCCTGCGCATGCTTCACAAAAAAGGGCATAACTTTTGATCCGTCTGTCGGATCGGGCTGAAATTTTGACATGAGCTCCACAGCCCCTGTACCAAGCTAACCCCGTCTGCCCGCACCCGCCACGGGTGTACCCGCACCCGTTTACCCGTGTACTGTAGCACCCGTTTACCCGTGTACTGTAGCACCCGAACCCGAACCCTTTATTTCAAACTTTTTTCCCCCCGGTTCTACAGTAATTTTAACAGAGCAGTTTTGGCTACACGCAGCGCACGGAGTACAGAAATTTGACAACGCTGTGCTCTGCATGAAGCTAAAACTGCTCTGTTTTTTTTTTTTTTTTTTTTTGAAATTCGGCAGAGGCTGAAGCTGTTCAGCAGAGGCTGAAATGGTTTTTTTTTTCTTTTATTTAATTTAATTTAGATTTAAACTAGATTTGGATTCAATTTAAATTTAATTTAGATTTACATTTATATTGAATTTAGATTTAATTTAATTTGCATTTAAATTTAGATTTGAATTTAGATTTAGATTATCAATTTAAATGAACGTTTACAAAATATATTATCAATTTAAAATGTAAACTACAAATTTCGAGATATAAATAAATTATGAAACTATATAATTAGAATGCCGACATTTTTATTAATATCCAAAGTTTAATACAAATTATTAATTATGTTGAATATTAATATCCAAAGTTTATTAATATTCAAAGTTATATTAATCAAGTCCTGCGCATGCTTCACAAAAAAGGGCATAACTTTTGATCCGTCTGTCGGATCGGGCTGAAATTTTGACATGAGCTCCACAGCCCCTGTACCAAGCTAACCCCGTCTGCCCGCACCCGCCACGGGTGTACCCGCACCCGTTTACCCGTGTACTGTAGCACCCGTTTACCCGTGTACTGTAGCACCCGAACCCGAACCCTTTATTTCAAACTTTTTTCCCCCCGGTTCTACAGTAATTTTAACAGAGCAGTTTTGGCTACACGCAGCGCACGGAGTACAGAAATTTGACAACGCTGTGCTCTGCATGAAGCTAAAACTGCTCTGTTTTTTTTTTTTTTTTTTTTTGAAATTCGGCAGAGGCTGAAGCTGTTCAGCAGAGGCTGAAATGGTTTTTTTTTTCTTTTATTTAATTTAATTTAGATTTAAACTAGATTTGGATTCAATTTAAATTTAATTTAGATTTACATTTATATTGAATTTAGATTTAATTTAATTTGCATTTAAATTTAGATTTGAATTTAGATTTAGATTATCAATTTAAATGAACGTTTACAAAATATATTATCAATTTAAAATGTAAACTACAAATTTCGAGATATAAATAAATTATGAAACTATATAATTAGAATGCCGACATTTTTATTAATATCCAAAGTTTAATACAAATTATTAATTATGTTGAATATTAATATCCAAAGTTTATTAATATTCAAAGTTATATTAATCAAGTCCTGCGCATGCTTCACAAAAAAGGGCATAACTTTTGATCCGTCTGTCGGATCGGGCTGAAATTTTGACATGAGCTCCACAGCCCCTGTACCAAGCTAACCCCGTCTGCCCGCACCCGCCACGGGTGTACCCGCACCCGTTTACCCGTGTACTGTAGCACCCGTTTACCCGTGTACTGTAGCACCCGAACCCGAACCCTTTATTTCAAACTTTTTTCCCCCCGGTTCTACAGTAATTTTAACAGAGCAGTTTTGGCTACACGCAGCGCACGGAGTACAGAAATTTGACAACGCTGTGCTCTGCATGAAGCTAAAACTGCTCTGTTTTTTTTTTTTTTTTTTTTTTGAAATTCGGCAGAGGCTGAAGCTGTTCAGCAGAGGCTGAAATGGTTTTTTTTTTCTTTTATTTAATTTAATTTAGATTTAAACTAGATTTGGATTCAATTTAAATTTAATTTAGATTTACATTTATATTGAATTTAGATTTAATTTAATTTGCATTTAAATTTAGATTTGAATTTAGATTTAGATTATCAATTTAAATGAACGTTTACAAAATATATTATCAATTTAAAATGTAAACTACAAATTTCGAGATATAAATAAATTATGAAACTATATAATTAGAATGCCGACATTTTTATTAATATCCAAAGTTTAATACAAATTATTAATTATGTTGAATATTAATATCCAAAGTTTATTAATATTCAAAGTTATATTAATCAAGTCCTGCGCATGCTTCACAAAAAAGGGCATAACTTTTGATCCGTCTGTCGGATCGGGCTGAAATTTTGACATGAGCTCCACAGCCCCTGTACCAAGCTAACCCCGTCTGCCCGCACCCGCCACGGGTGTACCCGCACCCGTTTACCCGTGTACTGTAGCACCCGTTTACCCGTGTACTGTAGCACCCGAACCCGAACCCTTTATTTCAAACTTTTTTCCCCCCGGTTCTACAGTAATTTTAACAGAGCAGTTTTGGCTACACGCAGCGCACGGAGTACAGAAATTTGACAACGCTGTGCTCTGCATGAAGCTAAAACTGCTCTGTTTTTTTTTTTTTTTTTTTTTGAAATTCGGCAGAGGCTGAAGCTGTTCAGCAGAGGCTGAAATGGTTTTTTTTTTCTTTTATTTAATTTAATTTAGATTTAAACTAGATTTGGATTCAATTTAAATTTAATTTAGATTTACATTTATATTGAATTTAGATTTAATTTAATTTGCATTTAAATTTAGATTTGAATTTAGATTTAGATTATCAATTTAAATGAACGTTTACAAAATATATTATCAATTTAAAATGTAAACTACAAATTTCGAGATATAAATAAATTATGAAACTATATAATTAGAATGCCGACATTTTTATTAATATCCAAAGTTTAATACAAATTATTAATTATGTTGAATATTAATATCCAAAGTTTATTAATATTCAAAGTTATATTAATCAAGTCCTGCGCATGCTTCACAAAAAAGGGCATAACTTTTGATCCGTCTGTCGGATCGGGCTGAAATTTTGACATGAGCTCCACAGCCCCTGTACCAAGCTAACCCCGTCTGCCCGCACCCGCCACGGGTGTACCCGCACCCGTTTACCCGTGTACTGTAGCACCCGTTTACCCGTGTACTGTAGCACCCGAACCCGAACCCTTTATTTCAAACTT
>JAJGRW010000656.1:0-33586 GCA_025461045.1 Carex parvula | reverse complement strand
CATTTACATCAGATTGTCTTGATTAAACTGAGTTCTAATCATATATCAAGATGCAGGAATATATAAGCTCCTTAATATTTGCTTAATTAGTACTATTGCTAATGCAGGCATAGAAACGAACAAGAAAACCATATAGTCTCCAACAAAACATATGCCAATACCACTGGAGCGCTAATAAAAGTAAAAAAATAAAAAATAAAACAGATGTTTGAAATCTTACTGAACTATTCCATGCACTAAAAAAGACAATTTCAACTTTCTTTTTATCATAGGAAATCAATCATCAAAGACAATTTTCAGCTTCTTTGAAAAGTGGTAAACTTTGAAGTTAATCTTTCCAGCTTCTTCGAGAATGCAATGCATCCATTAAATCATCCTCGTCGTTTGCGCCTACAAGAAACTTTTTTAACACAGGCGAAGTGCTCACAAAGAATTTGCAACTTCTAGAATCAAGTCAGGACATCCAAAATCAGTTAACTCAACAACTTCAAGGCAGTTAACAAGTTAGATTCTATTCCTTTCAGCTCCCAAACGATTGAGCAAGTGACGATAAAGGGTAACTCAGCTCTCTGTTATACTGGGGAAAAAATACACGGGAAAATGAGATTAAATAGAAAGATAAATTAATTGTGGCAAACAAGATAGTAGCAGATTAGTGATCACGTTGTTGGACGCACCTCTAAATGGAGCACCTTTAAGTTGGTGGCACTTTGATCAAACAAAAAGCAGCTGCAACCTCTTCCTTGGATTAATATCAAGGTTGATTTTTAGCTCTGTCAATCGGTACAAGGGTACAGGGAGACTTCTGGTATGGGCCCTTGGCTAAATACTAAAACAAGTCAAAGAATAGATTATCATAACATATAGGCCAAATACAAGCTATATATATAGAGAGAGAGAGAGAACTAATTAAAGGTGCATGTGAATTAATAATCACTTTTAAGGTACGTAATTGATGGGAACTTTAACTCAAGTATGGATCTTACGTACCGTAATAAAAGCATTGTATAGGGAAAGATATTCAATCGTAGAAAGGCTACCAAGAACTCGCAAAATATTACTCTTACAATCCTCGCTTGGTAGAGTGAAATCCAGATCGTTTTCAAGGATATCATTTTCGAGAAATATGTTCGCATCAAGCAACTTGGGGGTTTCCAAACAGAGGTCGCTGAACTTCCTGAGATATTCAGATATGTGAGGTTTGGTGCATGGATGACGAGGCGACCATACTCACCAAAGCCATCCAGATCCAAGCTCTCAAGTAAAGGACAACTTGAAATGAGTCTTGTTGCAGCAATCCGGGTTAAATTAGAAAACACCATCCTTAGGTTGCGAAGATTCTTAAAGCCTACGAAAGATCGAGGACGTGTATGGTAAAGTGCCAGATATAGTCACATCTTCCAATGCAACACAGAAAAGAAGCTAGAAGGAATCATGCATCTTTTACCCATGAACACCCAAATTTATATCGAGATACTTAATTTCAGAAATGGACAAGATACGCATCCATCGACCAATAGCCTTATTGCACGCATGCCTACTGGAGAGTGCAAAATGTAAAATTGGATCACAATGCAGTAATAGTACTCGGTCAACAAGCCTTAACTAGCTCTGATTCTGACTGTGCACAGTCTTCGTTGAATGCCAATTTTGGAATTGACCTCCACACATATTTCCACTTGTGTGATAGAAGGCTTGTCTTCACTGCCTCTTTAACTGGAAGTCTCATAAGAACTTCCTCTTTTATATCTTTGGGCAAGTTGCTGATATAATCGAGATCAACACTACTCGATTGGGCTGGGGCTGCAAAAAGTTCATGGTGTATATATGATCTTTCACACCTGTAAAAAGCATTGGTAAATTCTTTAGCTAGCAATTATTAGAAAATAGCAAAGTATAAGATTGAAACAGGGTAAGGGGCATAAATGGCAGCAATTACTAAAGTAAGAAAGAGGGCATTTGGTTTAGGTTACATTAATGATCACTGGAAATATTATTAATTATTGCTCAACAGAATTCCAGGGTAGAATACTTACTATTTGGAATGATTTGCTAGTTTATTGGAATACCAAAATGCACTTTCATATAATTTTGTTGTTCTTTGGATTACAGGCAAGTTTTGTACAAGCTAGGCTTCTCAGAAAATTAAGTATCTTAAACCTGTCAACTGGAGAGAAGATAAAAAGAATCTGAACGGCGAGAGGAGAAGGAGAACTGCTTCCTCTAATTCTAACAAGGTGGAGACTTAACAGGGAGAGAGTATTTGGAAGAAAGAAGGATACTGGTAAAATAGAGAGAGAGATGAGTATGTGGGGGTTTAAAAGAGAGTTGAGAGGGTAGGTCGCAGGTGAGCATTTAATTAAGGAATTAAACCGGTTGACTTCAATTTATTGTCAGCAGTTATACTAGCGTTCTGTATTATCAGATGACTAAGAAACTTTGCATAATCTACGATGCAAAATGTTTATAATGACATTTATTCCCCTTTTGCATCACTGCCTATGAATGCTTATTTATTCCTGTTAAAATAAACGGCTAGTTTTCAAATTTTATTTGTAACGGCTAGTTGTAGGGAATAGTGTCATGTAATTAATAGACTAGGAGATAGTAGTTGTAATTAAATAGAATAGGTTCACAGTGTAACGGCTAGTTTTTTTATTTTTTCTATAAATAGAGATACATGTAAAGCTGAAAATAAATTTGCAATAATAATTTGCTTTCTTACAAAAATATCAATTCCCCTTCTGAATTAACAAAAAAGATTTTCTATTACTTATTCATCACTGCCTATGAATGTTTATAATGGAGTTTTAAAGCTATTTAAGAGGGTACGTGAGCATCTTGGGAGAATAAAGAACAACTAATTCAAGGCTAATTTTCAAAAATTGAAATGTGAAATGGTGAGGCCAATCTTTTCAAGAACCCTTTTACCCCACTGTTGGTTTCTTCTGCTTCAAGGAAAATATTTAAAATTATATATTTAATTGACTAGTGAATATATATAATACGGTATCATATGTGAGCATGGTAAAAAAATTACAAATTAATATACTGAAATTGAGGTTTCATTTTCAAATCAATTCCTAATATTTTATTTTCCTTATTCCTAATAGATTTTACATAATTCTTAAATCCTATATATATCAGGAGGTATATGACTAACAAGAATTTATCATTAATTATCCTTTTAAGTCTTTGCATGCTTCGTTCCCACTTAATTCCCACTGCCCCATTTATTCTCTACTACAATCTAAGTCAAACTACAGAAAAAGAGAAACAAATCCAAAAAAATTTCTTCTATTACATGTATTCTGTATTATCTTTATGGAATGAGTTACTATGAGGTGGGCTCCTTAATTAATTTAATTTTGTAGGAGCCAGCGCCTGTGGCTAGTAATAGTAGGTGGGCTCATTTAAAAAAAAAAAAAATTCTCATACTACAAATAAAAAAAAAGAATATCATTCAATTAAAAAAATTCAAACAATAAAGACTGAGAAATAATAATACAAGATAAACATTTGAAGTGAATAATATGTTTCAAAAATATGTAATTATGTAAAATATTCACGCTTATATAAGTAATGATACTTAATTGTAAATTCATATAAGACTCAATGGTTGCCTAACAAAAGTAAAAAAGAGGGACAAACTATTTTTCTAAATTAAGAAGATATTTTATCTCCTCCTCCACCACCGACAACGCCTACTCCTCCACCGACATCAAAGGGCGATGTGAAGGACTCGGACGATATCAATGACTCCATCCCTGCTGCCGTCGACGAGGCTCTCCGCTGACGATATAGTTATCTAATAAACTTGAAAATTATACATTGAGATCGATATATATCATATTGTCAAATTTCAGATAATCAAAAACAAATAACACCACCCACCCTCAAACCTCCCTCCCTTTCTTTTATATCATTTAATTATTTTCTTCTTACATAATTCTACTTGGCGTATGTGCCTCTATTTATCTACCTCATAGAGTCGCACAACCATATTCCATAGAAAAAGAAATACATCAATTTTAGAAGAAATAAATCACCATATAGGCCAACTATGGAAACCACTATTATAATATTCAAATATTGCCTATACAAAACAAAAAATAAACTTAGATTAGTAAACAAATTAAAGGTGCACCGCCTCCTTCATGACCCATGTGACACACGTATTAGCTTGCAACTTCAACACATATTTATACCTAACACAAAATTAAGATGCTTGCCCAAGATCTTCATCTCAAACTTTCTCAATAAAAGTTTCTTTGTACAATGCAACTTTTAAAATATGCATTAAATTTATTGCAAAACAAATTAAGTTATCTGATATCTAATATTGGGTAATATCTCAATCAATCTAAATAAATTTACAGACAACATGAACAAGCCTATCCAATTATTTGTGGATTATCCTATCAAATTTTATTTAGTTGTCTGTAAATTTACAAACAACATGAAAAATGCTCTATGTATAATTATATTAGATTCCTGAAAATTCAAAATTAACAATATCGATCGGCTTTATGACCATCAAGTAAAAGTAATAAATGGAAGTAGGATGCTAGCTAGCTGTAGCAACTTGAATGGTTTAATGCATATAGATAAAAGAAAGATTTGTAGGGTGCTATGTAGCAACTTCAAAGTCTTGTACGCTATGTTACTCGGATACTTCATATTTGGCGTCGTATTCATGCATATCGGTATGTCAGCTGACGTATCGGCTTACGTGGCGTTATGATACGCGTTGATTTTTCACGGATACGTCTATCTCAGTGAGGATACGGGCGGGATACGTCTAATTAGGTTTCAAAATTTTGATTCTCTACTCCGCTCCGAATTAAAAAAAACTAGCAACGCGACGGCTACACTCTCTGGACGCGACGCGACAGCTCCCCTCGCCTCTCCGCCGTCTCCGCTCGGCCTATCTCCGCCGTCTCTCCTATGCTATCTGTCTCCTCTCTCCAGGTATCTTTCAATCCTGTCTGTCTTCTCTCTCCGATCCTTCAATTAATATTAAACCTCCAATTTTGGAGATAAGTTTGGAGACCAATCCTTCAATTAACAATCCGATCTAAAAGAAACATACCAAAATTACCCCGTTGCCATCAGAATTCGCATCTCTGAGATATCTCAAATTAGAAAATCCGGACCGTTCATATTCTTTCTAATCAAATCTCAAAGCACAATGATACTGACCTCTGCATTCCGAATAGGCACCAAGAAAAATTTGAGATATCTCAAAGGATACGGCTCGTTGCCATCATAAAGAACTAAAGATCCACCGTAGATGACTCGAGTTGATGGCTTTGTGTGACGAAAAGCAGTGATCTGGTCTGGAATTATGTTATACTCAGATAGTGAGAAAGAATTGTGCTTAGGCTAGGAAAAGCACTTACGGTTTAATTTGGAGGCTTCAGGCTTTGACGGAGCGCTATAAAATCAAGCTGCTTTGCCCAGAGAGAGAAGGAGATGACCTTGAACTTGAAGAGTTTGAATTTGGGAACTGGGACTACAGTTCGCACTGCCCTCGGTGGTTCAAACTGACGCCAGGAAGCTATTAATCTATATAACTATATTACAAGTGTGATCCGAATTGAAAAGTAATATTTACAAATTATCAAACCACTGTTGAGCCAGTGTACTCACCTACTATGAAGACTGGTGAGGCTATTGGCGTAATCCTTGAACTAAGGATTGTTGAAATCAATAATTCCTAAACAATTCAAAGATTTATAAATCCAATTTTTCAATTTCTTCTCAACCGAAACGGTCCCAGAGAATCTAATTTTTGTTTTCAACAGAAACTGAACGTTAATTTTGTAATAAAATAATTAAACAAAGTATATTTTTTTTTTATAGCCCTTTATACAGTGATTCTCTTAGTCGCATAGATACAAAAAATTGCTTCACAGTGCAATCGGTAATTTCATACGTACATCCTCACTATGCAAAATGGAAAAAATTCATTGTACCAGTCATCACCCCACGTACCGGAGCAAGACACCATCATTACCAAGAACAAAACCCTGGCGATCATCGACGAATCTGCAAAAAAATTACAATGATAATTATAAACAGAATCTTTCAAAAGAAGAACAAGAATATGACGCCTGACTGGCCACCATACCCCGTATTCCATTCACTTTTCATCCTTATTAAATTATTTTTGCCTCCTTGGATGTAAATCATATTCAAAATTTCAGAGGGACTTAAGTTTGGTAATGGTCAATACGGTTTGCTAGAAATACAAAGGACAAAAAAGTAAATTTTAAAAGTGAAATGCAATATTACTTGACATTGTAGAGATTAGCAGCTATCTCATCAGCCGCCTTTTCACGGGTCCAGTTCTTCCCACCATTTTTTGATTTCAGCAACACACCACTTCCTCCTGCTGCCCATGCTTCCTCCTGAATAATATTTTTATTTTATTTTATTGTGCATTAATGAAAATTTCCTAAATAGAATCTGTGTCCTATATTACTGTGTTATGATCTAATAAGATCTTTGTGGGAAATAAAGGAAAAAAAATAATTTGTCGGTCAATTTAAATTACCTGTGAGCGAAAACCAACATCCAAGAGACCAAATCCTCTGCTCTGCACTGGGACTTCTTCAAAATCTTCTGTTATCTGAAATCAATAAAACCAAACGCATTTAGAAAGGCATCTTTTAATTGCATTGCAACAAAGTTCATTTAGGTTTCCATATGCTCAAAAAGAATTCTTCACGTAAAAGTATAATTCAAAGCTTGAAATTTTACTTGGCAAGTTTTACCGAGGGTACTATCAGGATCACATAGTTAAATCATTTAGGTGAAATTCATTAATTTATTGCTTGTAGTGTTGAAAACATACACCAGTTCCTTTACTGAGATAAAGGCCACCGCCTCGCACTAGAAGCCAAAGACCGCCATCAGCTCTCCACCCCATGTTTTGTATGCGCCTTGCCACCGATCTGTTATGGGGTTGCCAGTAAGGCTGCAAAAATATTCAAGAACAACTTATTACCAAGGGAAATAAGCTTATTAGTTGGCATTTAAAGCCACTAACCTTCAAAAAAATTCAAAAAAAAAAAAAAAAACTTATTAATTTGGCAAATGACTGCAACCAAGAGTTGAACCTAGGTTAAAGGGCTATTTTTCGAGTAATCTGAAACTGGTGCTACCTTGGTACCGCGTTTAAAAAAAAAAAAAATATATATATATATATATATATATATATATATATATATATATATATATATATATATATATATATATGTTGCAAGACCCATCCAGCCATGACAAGCAGGTCTCCAGGTCTATTCTTATTTGCAGTAAGTGATATATAACTACAATATTTTGCTGGTATTCTTTATAGAAGTCCCTACTTTATTTAGAAATTCAAAATTATGTTTCCTGACAGTAGTTTACTTTTCCTATGACTTGTAACAAACACTAATGAGAATTCTCAATTTGAAAGACAACCATATTGAAAGATCCAAAATCCAACTACTAGAGAGTCCTAATTCTTTTTCCTCTGAAAACAGGTTTAACAAAAGCTCGAGGTATTAAAAAAAAAACTTGAGATGCCTTACAAGGGCTATCCATATTTTACAGAGCTTTTTTGAAAAGTTAATTTAAGCAAAAGGTACCTGGCCTGGCTCCCAGGTCAAATAGAAATTGCCACGAC
Organism: Carex parvula; assembly: GCA_025461045.1. NCBI lineage: Eukaryota > Viridiplantae > Streptophyta > Magnoliopsida > Poales > Cyperaceae > Carex > Carex parvula. The sequence continues at coordinate 25,911 of JAJGRW010000656.1, read as the reverse complement.
TTGAGACGGCAACATAGCGTCCATCGGGAGATCGATTGACAGTGTTGAAAGTTCCTGTGTAGTAACTGGCACCACTAATCCCACTTGACACTGTTCTGCACAAGAGATAAACGAACGAATGGTGAGTGTAAACCAACAGTCAAAAGACTTGGCTTGTTTAGCCAGCCAGGTGCTCCAAAAGTTGAAGGACAACTTCACATGTACCCTTACAAACCCCAAAAATTACAATATGCATTCTCGTTCTTGCAAAACAGCAAACACTATGCATATATCTCCTGCAAACATATGTAACGTCATATGGAACCCCAAAATGCATGAAAAACATCCCATACAGGAATTCAGATTGAACAATATCCTTATTATGAAATTGCAAGAGAATACTGTTAAAGGTATTTATCCAAAATTTAAAGGGGTCCCAAAAGCTCAGAGGTGGTTCTAATTGTATTCATAATTAGATAACAAGCTCAGAAAACTGTTGGGCCAAATTTGATTAATCTCAATTACAACAGCAAACAACTAAAACCACCATGAAGTTACCTGTTTAATGTAGCTGAGACAGTCTCCTGCACAGCAGCTTTCCAGTTATAACCTCGATTTGATGTCACATAAATTGCACCTTGGTCGGTCACCATTTCAGCGCTTTTTTCACCAGTAGCTTTTATATAAACCTACAATAAAATTTATAATATGTAATTTCACCTTCTCTTTTTGTCTCCATTTTCTACTTGCCATAAGTAACAAGAATTTTGTTCTTGAAGATCATTTTAAAGGTTTGGTAAGAAATGTTTCTCTTGGTTTCATCAATGGCGGCAAGAATATTGTAGTACAACTAGTGCCAAAATTGGCCTGGTTACTTAAACCTGCTTCATTAGTGCTATTGTTTGACATGTTGACTCCCTTCTAAGCGCCACTTGCTTGACATGATGTTTCGTAGTTAGATTGAGTGTGCATCATTGGTTTTAAGTTTTAACCGAAGGCACGATTTTTCAAAGTTGGTCAAAGGTAATACTTCCTGCACATGAGCTAACATAATGATAATAAATTAATACCATGTCACCAGGGAGCTGGGCACTGAGAGGAATTCGCTCCCAGCTCTCACCAGCATTAGAGGTGTGGAGCAGAATAGCCGGTTTGCCGACAATCCAACCTTCCTTCCCATGAAGCTTATGGAGTTGAACCGGTAGTTGAAATCTTCATCCTCGGCGGAGGGGATGGACCGTGGGGCCCACGTGTTGCCTCCATCCTTCGTCTCTAGTATGGTTTGCCTTGTTCCCAGGAGGAAACCTACAATTTTATGCAAATAATAAAACAAATTTGAAGTAATAGAAACATAAAAGTACACAAAGTCGGAAACTCAAACATAGATCATGACACGTGTAATTTCCTATTGACGAAAATAAGGTAAAAACGATAAGCTATTCTTATTGATGGAGGTAAGGTAGAAATCATAAGCTAATTAAGTTGACAAATTTTTTGTGCTACTCAATATACTTAATCCTTATTCGAAGGATTATTACCAGCATTTCATACTGACCAAACATTGTATATTAATGCTATATCTACAGTACATCATGACATTTGATTAGTGTACGTTTTCACTGCTTGTATATTAGCAGCTGGTTAGATGCCAACTTGTCAATATCTTGGTAAAAGTCAAATATTTCACAATTCTCTCACTTTTATACACTTTTACACAGTTCATTAAATGTTAAGAGCAAACCTTAACCCAGGTTCTGCTGAGACAACTTCCAACATTTGATCGATGGTAACGCTAATAAACGCTCATATTCATTTTTAGCTAAAACAGTATCAATCAATACAATTTGCAGCTTAGCGAGTGGCAATGCCTTTGAAATATCCAGACCGTTTAAGAGGCTATGCCTTTGAAACAGTATACAATTATACTGTCAAAAATTGAAAAGGTTGAATTTATGAAACAAACTACACAACGGGAATCCCGGAAACAACCCATTGGAGACTAATTTTGTACTTGACAGGACTAAACAACAGAAACAAAAAAAACAAACCATGTGTGGGGTCGTCAGGGACAAAGGCAATGTCGAGCAAAACAACACCAAGATTGATTGAGAGGTAGATGCGCTCCCACTCAAACAGCTGCGGGAATCTATCGGCCTTGGCCTCCTTTCCCAAAGATACAAGCGCCAGAGGCACCGCCGCAACCACGGCCACAGTCGTCTCGGTCACAAACTGTCGCCGAGTTTTGGAAATAGAGTTGTTGAAAGGAGAGAGGGAGGAGGAAGCTCTGGGGATGATGAAGCGGGAGGGTCTTCTTGTTGCTTGGGTTTTGTGAAGGAAGGTGGTGAATTCTATCAGATGGAGGCTCGCCATTGGAGGAGGTGGAGTTGGGAGTTGTGTTCAGTGAGAGAGAGAATGTGTCGCGCTCTCTGCCTCGAGCTTTCGCAATTGGAGCGTTTGGTTTGATTTGGTTTCTTATCCAGTGCTCGGTGTTTTTTCGCGGGCCTCACGATTAGCGGCTTCCTAATTATTTAATTTATAATAAGTAAAATTAAAATAAATGCGTTGGGGATGTAGCTCAGATGGTAGAGCGCTCGCTTAGCATGCGAGAGGTACGGGGATCGATACCCCGCATCTCCATTTTGTAAATTTGTGCTACTTAAACTGAATCTGATTGGCAAATTTCTAGACTGAATTGCGGCTGGAAATTTTGTTTCATAGTAAATTTTGTGAGAACCTTTAAGGGTGTGTGCTTCACAATGAGAGGTTTCACCTCATTAATGGAAGAGGAAGGGAACGAGATGGAGGTTTCGTTCACCTTGATCTTATGCTCTTTGAACGTTTTCGTTAAAATCAACATGGTGTCAGGAGCAGATTTAGGATTTTCGTCAGGGGGGCAAAAAAAATATCAAATTAGGTTTAAATATCTAATTGGATTTAAATCAATTAACCAATTGGGTACTCGATAAAAAATAATGCTTTAACACTTTCCAATGCTCTGACTTACAATTAACTTATAATTTCTGATGCTCTGACTTATAATTCTAATTACCAATCAAATTCAACAGATTTATTTCAATTTTAATCCGAATTACAAATTAAACATCTAGAGAGGAGAATTTTTTTTCAGATAGAGCAAAATCGGTCGGAACCGATAAATCTCCACTAAAAGTCAAAATTCAGGAGGGGCAGCTGCCCCCCTAGAACACTCTGGATCCGCCCCTAAACGGTGCTCATCTTGTCTCCCCACCGAACAGTGCTTCCTCTCCATTTCCTTCTTCTGGAACAGATGAAATCGCCATGACCGGACAGTCTGAGGTGAAGCTCTCCTCCGCACAGTGAATCTCACTTCCCCTCCTCCCTCCGCGTACCCCAATTGGAGCGAGGCCTAAATGGCACTCGTCGGTACCAGTTTTAAATCATGGTCTTATTATGTTGTCCGAACAGTGTTCTTTCTTATTTGATGCTCTAAATCAATTGCTGACATTAATTAATATGAATTGGTACAGTGTACACTTTTCTGAACTGAACAACATTATTAAGTTTATTGAAGTATTTACAAATTTATTCATGCACAACAATTTTTTTATTCAAGCTGCCGATAAAAGCATACAAAACTTCATAAGTAAACAGAAGAGTATAATGAAAAAAGATAGATCTTAATAACATTTAAATGTGAATAATTAATTATATGGGTAAATAGAAAAAAAAAATAAAGTTAAAGGATATATTAAATATAACAAAGACTGTACGGATAAATAGAAAAATTAACTCTTTTTTAAAAAGAATATTTAAGTCACAAAACATAAGAATTTCACTGTCATTTTCCTGTTGACTTGTCCTTTGTTTTTTCACTTTGGACATCATGATTAAAAAAAAAAACCAATAATTTGTATACCAAGCATTACTCCCAAATGCCTCACTATTACACAACAAAACCTCTATAAATAACATGATATAGAATGATGACATCTGCACAGCCTGTTTTACTATATCATGTTTTAATGAGAGCTTGAAATATCTGATACTCTGTGGTATCCAGCGCTGATACTGAAAAAATCAACTGGTACATTATCTCTCCCATAAAATTCACCAGTTCTGATTCCATTTCTTTAACCAAAATGATTTAGGATTATTCGAAAATATTTGAACCTTTTGTTTTATCTGAGAAAGAAACAAACATCAACTTCTAATGAAGAAAAGTACCAAAAAAGAAAAGTTAAAATGGAATGCCAGATTTGATGATTATTCAACTTCATTCATACCAGCTTTTTTGTCAGTCAAACAAGCAGCAGTACCAAAATTGAATTAAGGAGACCTCCCCAAAATGCAATAACAATATATTTGACAGCAAAGAAAAAAAAACATCTTTTCTGACAACCAATAGAAAACAGCATTCAAACTTCCACCAAAGTGGCAAAATGCCCCTGTGTTGTTTCAATCCAATTAAGAACATCATCAAAATCTTCATGCTTAACAAAATATTTATTCTGGGTCCGGTACAACTTCATCTTTTTGCTCTCCTCCTTCCCACCACTTTCCTTACTAATCTCCAGATCTTTCGGCACCTCTTTACCAACTCTACCATGGTAACAATCACAAACAAACCCCACAATTTCATCAAAACTCTTTGAAGCATCCACCCACATATATGTTTTCTCACTCCGGAACCAAACCATCTGCCTCTTGGCAAAATTTCGAGATGCCTTCTGGAAGGTCGATAGAAAATCATTGAAGTGCTCAGCAGAGCTCTTACCAACTGTCTTGCGACAGTTTGACAAATACGTCATGGCCTGTCTATACCCAATTGCACGGGTCGCAGAGTTCATATTGGGTTTAAGCCCGATATCTAGAAGCCATGAGGCCTCTGATAACAACCCGTCGGGGCTTTTTACCATTTCTTCACATCGCAAGTCGATTGAACGGTACAGCTCAACACGGGGCATGATAAGAAAAATGCAAATGAAGTCATAATCCAAATCCTTTACATCGAGATCTGTGCTGGGGTCATTCTTGCGAAATTCATCATATGGATTAGGGAAGGCTGAAGGAGGAGTGCCTGCTGACCTAATAATCTCTAACTTTCGTCTTAGCCGGTACCAGTCATTGACTGGCAAGGCACGTGCACTCGGATCCCCAGCCTGTACCACATGCTCAACACCCTCGTACCAATCTCCCTTTCTTTGAATATCCTCCATCTCAGCGCAAACTGCCGCAGCACCCTCTAGTGTACCCTTCGGTACACCCGGCTTGCCATACAAATACCACCTTAGATATAATCCTGTGCCGCCTGTGACAATCGGTACACGTCCCTTATGCAACACCAATTCCGTAGCAGCACGTGCATCTCGGTAAAAATCTCCGGCAGAGTAGTCCTCAGAGGGGTGTAATATGTCGAGCAGGTGGTGTGTGACCTCTGCTTGGTCACAGGGAGATGGCTTAGCTGAGCCAACATCAAGCCCCTGGTACACAGTTACTGAGTCAGCACATATTATCTCACCGTTTAGCCGTTTGGCAAGTTCGAGCGAAAGGCGGCTCTTACCAGAGCCTGTGGGGCCCGAGATTACTATGACCTTTTGTTTTGCAGAAGAGGACAGTGTCGACACAGTTGCCAGGGTTCTTCGGGATCGGAGAGAGAGGGTTTGGAGACGTGGAGTGAGTGGAGAAAAAAGCTTTGTACATGCACTCATTAGTGAAAGAACATCTACAGAACAATTAAACAAAACAGCATTCTTGTAATGATACAAAAAGAAACCGTTAGTTATTGCTAGTATGTCCCACTAAGTATATAAAATCTACTGTTCTGTAATTGGTCGGGTTTATCCCTTGATTTGTTCTCTGTGTTCTTGGGTTCATCTGGTGGTGTGCTATCAATACCAAATCATGGTACTAATACAATGCACCAACATGATAAAGAGACTGCACAATTCAATCCGGTAAAAGAATATCTCCTAACCAGAAACAAGTATACATAATGATGCAATATGGTGATGATACAATGCCCATATTAAACAAAAATCGTTCATTCAGGCAATTCATCAAACACCCGGTGAGCGCCGCCTACATTGACCTGTAAATAACCTTACTCCCAAAAAAATGTTACTGTGCATCTACACTTGTAAGAAAGAAAGAGAGGTTCATGGAGAGAGCCAAACTAAACCTGGTCTAACAATCATTTGATTTGCATCGAGCGTATGTAGAGCGATGAATTGGAAACACAGCTCTTAACATGTGGTAAAGGTTCCAACATATGAATATAGTTGTGGTTGGATTGTAGTCTTGTAGATTAGATTTTGATTGTAAACAATGGACTGAAGTCTGGACTATATCAAGCGTTGCTTGCGCTTCTTTCCAGATGGGCCCTGAGAAAAGGTAATATTCAAGTTGGCCCAATAACCTCCTTTTCTGTTCTACAGGGAATAAATTGCTGTATATAATATTGGGCTATATCTGAATTCGCACAGTTCCGTCTTTTATTTGAAGACCTATTTTCTATAAAACTAGCAAAAAGCCTCGCTTTGCTTCGGCATGGATAATAAATATAAAGTATAGAAAAGAAAACATAGTGCATATCACAGAACAAAGCATATAAAATGTAACAAGATGACCATCAAAAATAAAACATAGTACATATCGGAGTTTTATAGTTTTAGATTTTTTGCCAAGCAAAAAAATATTATGTTTGGCGGAGTAGGTTGAACCCGCACGACCTCTTGACTTAGCGGATGTTCTGTAATATTGTCATTTCGCATGTTGTGCATTTCGTGTGAGGCGTTGCATGCTTCAAGCGGTGCCCTGATTTGGTGCTAACTTCAGAAATCGCCTAAATTCGACACATTTGCTCCATTTTTGGCCTAAATACGCAATTTTCTCCAAAAACCTACCAAAATAGCCTAAAAACACATTTGCGGTAAATAAATTAAAAAATGGCTACTTCGCATTCGCTTTTGGCCAAACAAAAAAAATCGACAAAGCAAAGCTTGTCTAAATCACACACTGTCGCGCATAAGCCAACTTATAGTCGCGAGATAAACATGCGATATGCGATATGCGATATGCGACAACACATGATTAAACACGAACAACGTCGCACACCTTACATTTAAGACTACCTAACCAAGCTAACATCGCTGATACCGGGATAAGTTCTCCTTTGAGAAACCTCCTTAAGTGGTTAAACATATTCAAGTCGAAAGCATCCTGCTGATGCATTTCGACTCCGGGTGCTAATGATAGGGCCATGTTCCCAAGGTCCTCACCCTTAATGGGCTATGAAAGAGCCGGGATTCGGACCTCCTAGAGAGGCCAATCCGGAATCAATACGAAAAGCCCAGGGTCTGTAAAAAATCAGGCCCATAAGCCGGTCTTGGCCCAAGAATAGCCCGAAACTCGGACCCCTATGTCGGGGCCAGCCCGGGATCAAAGAAAGTAAGGCCCAGGACCCAGCAGCAAAGTTCACCAACAAGTCTCCATCGGGCCACGCCCAAGAAGCCTGAGAAAGGCTCACTCGACAACATGACTGGGCCGTATCCGATATAGGCCCAGCCCGAGTTCGGTTGGCACCGCCTTTCATGCGGGATAACTGCTATGACGGTATACGTAATCGCCCAATCTCCCATAACCGCGTGGCATATCGGTTATGGACAGTGATACCTCGCATATTTAGTCTATTTTAGGCCTGTTTTAGTACCAGATTCGTGCCCTAATTCACCTGAATTATGTGCATTTCATCGATATATCTTTAGAATTTGGTACTGCTGAGTGTTTGTTTGTTTTCTGCAGGTTTGGAGCAAATCACACTAAGAAATGGCGATTCAGATGATGAGGTACGACCCTTACCAGGCTTGGTACGGGTCTCACCAGACTTGGCCATTTTTCAGCTCATCACGCCTGGTACGGCCAGGCCGTACCAATTTGGTACGGGCCGAACATAAAGGCGTCCTGACAGATTCAAATTTGGGCAGAGGCTATTTAAAGCGGGGAACTCTCCAATTTCGGGAGGATTCCATTCCAGATCCATTTGAGAGCACAGTAAGAGAGAGAAAGAGAGCTAAGGAGCTAGGAGCAAGAAGGAAGGAAGAGGAAAGAGGCGAAACTCGACGGATCTAGCTTCCTCCTCTCGATCCCTTCGATCCATGGCTATCTCTCTCCCTTTTATTGTATTTTTAGATCAGATCATGTGCTGTGAGTAGTTATTTTAGTTTCTAGGGTTTAGAGATGGATTCTTGATTTGTTTTGACTTTCTTTGACTTGTATCTTGTATGAACTCTTTTGATTGATTGATTGTGATTTCTTTGCTATCTCTTGCTTTGCTTGCTGTGATTGTGTATGATGCACCTCTAGGTTTAGATCGAACCTATCAAGGTCATGTGATCATCTCATTCTTTCATCCAAATCAAGTGCTTAGGGTAGAATAGTTCGAATTGAAGCCGAGAGGTTGAATTCTCCTCTAATCGACAGATTAGAGGGTGTCTTAGGTCTCCAATCAACCAGCTAGGGTAGATCTGTACCAAAACACGAGAGTTGAGGTGTAGAAATCCCTAAAAGGCACTCAATTGCATTCCAACCTAGATCTTGATCCAACAAACGATGGTTGAGGGTTAGGAACCTTAGGTATGGTCAATTGAACCTTTATAAAGAGTTTAGCACAAGGTACCAGCAAGGAAATGCATCAACTCGAACTGGTAAGCTCTGTTCTGGGAAGCCAGTACGGGTCTTACCAGAGTGGTGCGGCCTTGCCTTACCAAGTGAGGTACGGCCTAGCCGTACCACCTTGGTACGGGCCGTACCACTAGAGGCAGATCAGAGATGAAATCTGAAACCCTGGAAACGCCTTTTATCCATAATCAAAACACAATTTACATTTCTTCTAGCATTTTATTACATCTTCCTGAATTGTTTGAATTGCTTGAATTTACCTTTTTAGGAAATTAAATACCAAACAAAACCATTTCTCACTTCTAGTTTTTGATTAAGTTCGATAGATTCTAACCTCGTAATTGCCCGTCCCTGTGGATCGATACCCGATTATACTACCCGATAGGGGTTGTGCACTTGCAACCCTTACTCGTGAAGTGTAAGCGCGGTTTTAAAAGGTACGCCCTCAAGCGTACCGAAACTTGCGTTGCGCTTTTGCGCGCATCAAGTTTTTGGCGCCGTTGCCGGGGACGGTAACCAATTGCCTAGTTAGATTTTACCTTAATTAATCTAGACTTTATCTTGTATCCTTCATTTTCTTTTATTTTGTTTCCTTTTTATTTATTTACTTTATTTTATTTTCTCTTTTTCAGGATCACTATGGCGATTACTATCTGAGGAGCTCGAGACACCATGGATCTTATGTACAACATGATGATTGACCAACATTGGTATGGCAGCGACAATTTTCAAACTGGAGGAGGCGGCCGATCCAAAGCTGATCAGATCGCAGCTCTATACGCCAAAGCTGCCAAGCTAGGGGAGGCCGTTGAGAGTTATTCAATCAAAATGAGCATGAGGGCAGCCAGAAACCAGCAACCACAGCCATGTGCCATGTGTGGAGACAGGAGACACTCTTATGAGTATTGCCCACTGGCTGATTGGAGTGAGGAACCGGAGCAGGATGGCTATATCAGCAACAACAATTGCAATTTCTACGACCCTGCACCATTCGATGACTCGAACAATTGCGTATTCCAACCCGATCCACCCGAGCCGTACATTGATCCCGCTGAGATCGAGTTCATACACGAGCAAGGGAAGGTGAACCAGATGCTGTGGGAACAGTTGCAAAACATGTCCACACAGCTGGCCGCTCAAAACAAGCTGTTGGAGCAGTTGAGTCACATCATCACCTCACGCCAATCTCAACCTGGAAAGCTGCCAGCTCAGCCAAAATGCGAAGGACCAGCCCAGCCAACAGACCAGACCGCACTTGACGCGACCCGCATCATTGAGACACGACCCGCATCACCCACGGAAGAACATGTGGATCCAGGTCGCATCGAGCCAAGTCGACCCGTATCTCCACCTGAAGAGCATGTGGACGCGACCCGCATGCCGTGGTCTGATGACCTGGAGACCAAAGGAAGAGAGTCGGATTGGTCAGCATGTGATGCCATTTCACTTGATCCGACCCGCACGGCACCTGATGCGACCCGCGTCAAGACCCAGACAGAGCGGCTGACTCCTGAGCTCAAGCCTCCAGCAGCTCACCTCAGGTATGAGTTCCTAGACCCAGATAGATGTTGTCCTGTGATCATAAGTGCAGATCTTGAACCCGATCGGACTGCTACACTCTTGGAGAAATTGGAAGCGCCCAAAAGCGCGATCGGGCGCTCGATCAAGAACTTGATGGGAATCTTGCGGATTCTTCTGATGCAAGAGTGTGATCGCACGGTCCGTGTACCTCAGAAGTGGGTGCTCCCTCCAGTGCCACCCGATCCATCTCCAACCAAAGCCTGAAAAGAGAAGGTCGAGCTCGAGACCTAAAACGAGCGCTCCTTGGGAGGCAGCCCAAGCAATTTTTACCTGTTTTGCATCTTAGGAACAGCTAGACATGCATTCATTCTTCTGCATTGCTTCACGAGCGGCTTGAGAAGTCACGAGAAAGAGAAACCAAAAAAATGAAGGGTTGGTACGGCCCGTACCACATTGGTACGGCCAGGCCGTACCTAGGTCAGTGACGCGAACAGTTGCATTAACTGCCGCCTTTTTCCAATTTAAACCCCCCCCCCCGCACCCCTTCCCCTTCCCCTTTCCTCCCAGCTGCACCTTTCTCACTATCTCTTCTCTTTCTTCTCCCCCTCTCCATTTTCTCTCCATCTCCACTCCTTCTACCTCTCCTTCCACCCTAACCGAGCACAAGGAGCACCGGAGCACCAGCGCACCACCAGCACCTCACCGGTCCGACCCGCACCCCACCGGTCCGACCCGCACCACGTCCTTGCTCTCGGTTGGTACATTTTCTTCTTTTTCATCGTTTTTCTCCATTTTCCTCCATTTCCCTCTCTTCTTCTCTCGGTTCTGCCCGTTTCTGTCAAAACCCTAGCTTGGTACGGCCCACCCGTACCAAGTAGGTACGGCCCGTACTCAATTCACTGAACTGACACCAAACTGGTACCAGTTTGTACCAATTAACCCTAACCAGCCTAGTTCTGTGTTGTATACCATCCTTGTACTGGTTTAGGAGTTAATTGGTTGCAAGAAACCAAATTTTATCTTTGGTACCAGTTGGTGCGGCCCTTACCAGCCAACACCAAAACCCTAAGTTAGGTACGGCCCGTACCATCCTGTGCGGCTAGGCCGTACCTACCTAGGTCAGGCCAGGCCGTACCAACTAGGTCAGACCAGGCCGTACCTACCCAGTCGGACCCTTACCACCCAACGCCACAAACGTCTGAGAGAGATGAGTCGACATTCCTCTCGCTCCTCCGCACCCTCTGACGACACCTCCATTCCTTCCGCCACTGGCCCGACAGCCGACGTCCCTCCTGCTGCTGCCCCCACGACATCTCATCACTCCCACCGGAGTGCATCTCGGAGTGGCTCGAGAGCATCTCGCCACTCCCGGGAGAGTGTAGCCAGGTCTGAGTCTCACCAGAGTACTTCCCTTCGGGACGCTCTCGAGCCTCTCTACTATGAGGGAGAGACCACCTCCAGTGGGCATCATTCAGGCGACCGGAGCCCACAGGAGAGCCCCTCCTACCATCCATCTGGAGACCAGGACCAGGGCTCTGACGAGGCCTCTGACCAGGCCTCCGCCCAGGGCTCCGTTCCCGGCTCCGACCACAGCTCCGACCCCAGCTCTGACCACGCCTCTGACTCCATGGGCACCGATACGGCCCTCTCTGATGCCACCCAGTGTGCCGACGCATACGCCGAGCGGTACTTCCTCATTTCGACCCGTCGGCAGCTCAAGAACTTCGAAATCCTACTGACGAAGACGATCAACAACACGAGGATTGTCGATTTCTCTGCTCTTCAGACGCTGGGACTGGAGGATGAGTTCCGCCGCATCACCACCCGGATCGGGATCACTCCAGCCTTCTGGGAGATCGCCCAGAGGGGATACAAGAAGCTCACCATGGAGTTTCTTTCCTCTCTGGAGCTCAAGTACTCGCGGAACGATAACCCGTTCATCAGGTTCCGCATGCTGAGTGAGACCCACCGTGTATGGCTGTCTGACTTGAGGGAGTGGTTTGGCTTTGAGCCGAACCCGACTACTGACTCCCTCTCTTTCTCTGGGGACTTGACGGGCGACAGCTTCTGGCAGCTGATCTCTGGCGCCCCAGCCGGGTCAGCTGTCAACAAAGAGTACAAACAGCTCAATGTCCCACATCCAGTCATCCGGGTCCTGCTGCGTATCCTCGGTTGCACCATCTTTGCGCGTGGCGAGACGTTCGCCCGCGCCAATGTTGAGGATCTGCAGCTGGTGGATCATATGCTGCGCCCTGACAGCACTCTCGAGCAGCCCGATCTGATGCTCGCCATGATCCACCACTGGATCGACATCCAGAGGCAGCCCAAGCCGGGTGGCGTTGTCTACATCTCTGCCTATGTCACTCTGATCGCCGAGCGCTTACACCTCCAGATCATCGGCGACGAGAAGTGCAGGAGCTCCCGATCTCTCTCTCTCACTCAGTTCACCACCTACCGATTCATCGAGCAGGCAGCAGGACGCGATGGGCGTAGTACTTGGGCTTGGCGCATGCCTGACCAGCGTTCCAGCTATATCATTCCTTTCCCGGTCACTCTCTCCTTCGAGGACCGGCGCCCTTGGTTCTTCACCCGTCCAGACCGCGTGCAGCCTGCCCCTGTGGCCCCACCTCCACCTCCTCCACCACCACCGCATGGCGATGAGGAGATGATTGATGCCACCACCTCTCCATTCCATGCTCAGCAGGAGCAGCCGCATCCTCTCTCTCCTCATGTGCACCCATTCCCCGGCCAGGCTCCCCCCTTCTCCGAGTAGGTACATCCTTCCCCCTTTGGTGCAGGTACCTCACTCTTTGGAGCTGGCCCCACCACGCACCAGACCGGCCCATCCACCTCCGCCTACGCTGCCGGCCCCTCCACCTCCTACAGTAGACCAGTGTACCCCCCTCCAGTCGCTGAGCCCACCATCCAGGATGTCTACCACCTGATGTACGGCATGCGTCAGGAGCAGGGTGTTGCACTCTATGAGCAGGGTGCTGCCATTCGTGAGCAGGGCGCCACTATTCAGGATCTCACGCGGCGGGTGACTGGGATCGAGGAGCGGTTTAGCGACTGGCTCTGGTACGACCATCCCGAGGACTGATCAGGTTCGCTCTCTTTTCCCCGAGTTTCTTTTATCTCTTTTATCTCATAGTCTTGAAGCATTGAGGACAATGCTCAGGCTAAGCTTGGGGGGATGACATTTGCATGTAGGTCATGTTTACTTTACCGTTATTTTTCTTGCATTTTTTTCGTATTTTCGTGCATTGTTAGGTGAAAATTTGCGTGAACTGCTAGAATTGAGAATAACTTTGAAACAATTTAGTTGTGATTAGGATAGACCTGAGTGAATTGGAACTAACCCACAATTGGTTATTGAACTACTTAGGTTGAGATGTTTTTAATAATGGAAAAGATGAAACAAACTTAGAATTGAATCGAACGAGATTATTCGAAAAAAAAAAAAACTGAATTGTGCCTTTAGGAATTGGGATTTTCAAATTAAGAAAGTTTGGAATATCCATTGGTATGAATGAATACCAATAGATGTGTGTATTCATGGTATGAGCAAACCAAAAAGAAAAGAAAAAAAAAAAAGAGAAAATAAGAAAACAAAAGAGAAAAGATGGAGAAAATAAGAGTACTGGCAATAAGCCTCGAATGGGCGCCTTTGAGCTCGTCTCCCAATTAGAAATAAAGAAAGAAAATTTTGCTCATACCAACACACTTCGTTCGCAACTTTCTTACCCTTAAGCTTGATTCAAGCTTGGGGGAGGGCAAATGAAAAGAAAAATCACCTTGAATAAAAGCACTAACTCGGAAAAAGAATGAAATTGTTTCGATCAAACCTAAGTAATTAATCTTTCCATTGTTAGAAGCATCTCAAAATAAGAAGTTCAATTGACTAATTGGTGGAGTGAATCAAGGTTTATAAAGGGATGTTTGAATTACAACCGAATCGATTCTAGAAATTCTTGACTATAGCAGACTCACGTAGGTTTTCACATTTAGACTTGTATCTGCATTTAGATTTAGTTGTCCAGCACTTTTACCCGAGTTTGAAACTTTTTGCTTGAGGACAAGCAAAGGTTCAGCTTGGGAGAATTTGATACCTCGCATATTTAGTCTATTTTAGGCCTGTTTTAGTACCAGATTCGTGCCCTAATTCACCTGAATTATGTGCATTTCATCGATATATCTTTAGAATTTGGTACTGCTGAGTGTTTGTTTGTTTTCTGCAGGTTTGGAGCAAATCACACGAAGAAATGGCGATTCAGATGATGAGGTACGACCCTTACCAGGCTTGGTACGGGTCTCACCAGACTTGGCCATTTTTCAGCTCATCACGCCTGGTACGGCCAGGCCGTACCAATTTGGTACGGGCCGTACATAAAGGCGTCCTGACAGATTCAAATTTGGGCAGAGGCTATTTAAAGCGGGGAACTCTCCAATTTCGGTATTCATTCCATTCCAGATCCATTTGAGAGCACAGTAAGAGAGAGAAAGAGAGCTAAGGAGCTAGGAGCAAGAAGGAAAGAAGAGGAAAGAGGCGAAACTCGACGGATCAAGCTTCCTCCTCTCGATCCCTTCGATCCATGACTATCTCTCTCCCTTTTATTGTATTTTTAGATCAGATCATGTGTTGTGAGTAGTTATTTTAGTTTCTAGGATTTAGAGATGGATTCTTGATTTGTTTTGACTTTCTTTGATTTGTATCTTGTATGAACTCTTTTGATTGATTGATTGTGATTTCTTTGCCATCTCTTGCTTTGCTTGCTGTGATTGTGTATGATGCACCTCTAGGTTTAGATCGAACCTATCAAGGTCATGTGATCATCTCATTCTTTCATCCAACTCAAGTGCTTAGGGTAGAATAGTTCGAATTGAAGCCGAGAGGTTGAATTCTCCTCTAATCGACAGATTAGAGGGTGCCTTAGGTCTCCAATCAACCAGCTAGGGTAGATCTGTACCAAAACACGAGAGTTGAGGTGTAGAAATCCCTAAAAGGCACTCAATTGCATTCCAACCTAGATCTTGATCCAACAAACGATGGTTGAGGGTTAGGAACCTTAGGTATGGTCAATTGAACCTTTCTAAAGAGTTTAGCACAAGGTACCAGCAAGGAAATGCATCAACTCGAACTGGTAAGCTCTGTTCTGGGAAGCCAGTACGGGTCTTACCAGAGTGGTGCGGCCTTGCCTTACCAAGTGAGGTACGGCCTAGCCGTACCACCTTGGTACGGGCCGTACCACTAGAGGCAGATCAGAGATGAAATCTGAAACCCTGGAAACGCCTTTTATCCATAATCAAAACACAATTTACATTTCTTCTAGCATTTTATTACATCTTCCTGAATTGTTTGAATTGCTTGAATTTACCTTTTTAGGAAATTAAATACCAAACAAAACCATTTCTCACTTCTAGTTTTTGATTAAGTTCGATAGATTCTAACCTCGTAATTGCCCGTCCCTGTGGATCGATACCCGATTATACTACCCGATAGGGGTTGTGCACTTGCAACCCTTACTCGTGAAGTGTAAGCGCGGTTTTAAAAGGTACGCCCTCAAGCGTACCGAAACTTGCGTTGCGCTTTTGCGCGCATCAGACAGCCTATATAAGACAAGAAGGCCCATTGAACAAAGGTCGAAATTCTGACTAAGAGAGATATCACATAGGTCAGAGTCCAAATATCTCCAAACTTCATGAAGTTCCAAACTCGATTCTCATCTCGGCCTGCCACTCCGAGGCAGAATGAGCCCAACCCAGAAATCATTTTCCCATACGGCCTACTCTTTAAAGTTTATTTATCTTTTGATAAATTAGTAAATAATCATCACAACACACACAAAAGTTTGTTGGTCCCAAAACAACTAAACAATTTGCCATTTATTTCAAAGTTTAATTTTGCACCAGCAAGTTAAAAGGTGATCCGGGAGTGTCTGATGTCTTGGATTCATTTTTAAATTTAAACATGTTGCTTAAAACTTGTAAAGATCAAATTTATACCCCGACATTGAGCCGTTTAAGAATTTAGTAATTTATACATCAGAATGCCACTTTCCCATTAAAATAGTTCATATAATTCCTTAAAATATAATGGAGCATCATTTTGTCAGAAGGTGGAAGACAATACCGCGTTGACACTTTGACAAGCGATAAGTGTCTGGTCATAATTGACCAACAAAATCTATTCCGCCATTTTCCATTTTATGGTCCCAAAACCAAACCCATGTTACTCTGCACTTTCATAATTATAATACCAACATTTTAAAACATTGATCCAGTAGGAAGCTTTTCTGCTTCTTTTTCTGTTACAAATTCCCAACGAATTAATCTTATCACTACCGTTAAAAACATCTATATCTCTGGGACTTCTAGAGTTTTTAATCTCACGTGATAGTTTCTAATTTAGTTTTAAGAATGTGGGAGAGTTTTCTTATTTAGAAACTATGCAGTAAAGTTTCTTATTAAGAAATTGTTTATAAACTCCATACAGATCAAATAATTGGCTCAAATTATTTTTATTTTTTAATTTGTTGCTGGCGTGTCTTAATAGAAACTCTAAAATTAATTTCAGAAATGTGAGAGTTAGAAATTTTAGAGACCTTAATTTCTAAAAAGAGGTTAACAGTTATTTAGAAACTCACTTGAGTTGCTGGGATGCAGATGCTCTAAGATTATATAATGAATAATTATCAAATAAATTAGTAATTTATATACTTTGATAAAAATCAGTGTGAAAAGTTACTATATGGGATGCAGATGCTCTAAGATTATATAATGAATAATTATCAAATAAATTAGTAATTTATATACTTTGATAAAAATCAGTGTGAAAAGTTACTATATATTTACTATCAAATAAAATAGTAATTTATATATTTACTATCAAATAAAACCAACGAAGTGAAGATGTACTATTTCAAAAATCAGTGTGAAAAGTTATTAAATTGAAAAAATATGCACGTACTTTTAATATTTGTAGATTGAGTGGGTCAACTGCATGCGGCACCATCCCTTCTTGTGAGTTGTGACTATTTCTCTAAGGAAGCTTACGCTATAGCACCTAATATACAATATTATTTTAAAAAAACACAAAATTTAATGGCATTCCATATTTTATGGAGATTTCATGTGCATAGTATGTTTGACTAGAAATGGTGATATATAGTTTATTGAAGTAGTAATTTTTTTTTAAACCCCAAAACAAGAAAAAGGGCTTGATATACAGGGGCATATTCATAATTTTCGTCAGGAGATCAAAAAAATATCGAATTGAGTTTAAATACCTAATCGGAGGACCAAAAAAAATATCAAATCAGGTTTAAATACCTAATCGGGTTTAAATCCATTAACCACTTGGGTAGTCGATAAAAATAATGCTTTAACTTATAATTTCCAATACTTCGACTTGTAATTTCTGATGCTCTGATTTATAATTCTAATTACCAATCAAAATTCAACAGATTTATTTCAATTTTAACCCTAAATTTAATCCGAATTACAAATTAAACGTCCAAAGGGAGCAAAAAAAATTTCAGGGGAAGGACAAAGTCGGTCGGAACCGATAAATCTCCCGCCCCTGTTGATATATATACTCCCCAAAGCATTTTATTTGTATATGCAGGATTTTGTACAATTTAGCAATCAGATGGTAAGAATGTATGAATTTTTTATGTATAGAAAGGTTATCCGTCATGATCTAAGATTGGTTGTATTATTTTAAATATTATAAACTTTGGGGACAAAAATATATTATTATTTTCAAAAGAACCTCATGATATGTTATTTTCTTTTCGATTGAAAAGGTACTCATCATAAAATATGATATTATAATTTTGTAAAGTATTACATTTGATTCAATCAAATATATATACCTCTATGTATTAAATACAGAGGAAATGTGACATCACATTATGGTTAATTTGAATGATATATTAACAAAAATATCTTATGACCCTGGCAGCTAGCTTCACCGACACTATTAGAATGCCATCATTTGATTGAAATGATTGGGGATTAGAGCATTATTGGAATTATTGAAATAATTTGATCAAAGCAGTTCCGTATGAACAATACTAAAATTAAATGACAGAATAAAGTCAGGGGCCCCTGTTGTACCTCCCAAAAGAATATTAAATAGTTTAATAATGATTTATCATGTGTTAAAGGAGGCAAAAGTATAGTCCCTCCGAAATTCTCTGCAGTTAGGGTTGTTCATAGAATTCGGTTTAATTGGTTTTAAACCGAATAAAAAAGTTTGAATTAAACGGTTCGGTTTTTCGGTTTAAATGAATTGGTTTGGTTCTAATATGCTTTATTTTATTTTATACGGTTTAAAAACTTTTAAAATTGATTGGACCATCTTAACCCTTCGATGAAATCGCCAAATAGACTGAGGTAAAATAAACCGGTTTAGGTTTTAGGCAAAGAAAAGGAAAAAAATTTGAATCGACCGTGAAATAAAAGAAATGAAAATAAAAATTAATAACACTATTTTTGGCACAAAACACTTTTTAAATATTTATTTCTATAATTAGTCTCTTATTTCAGTTCAACTGAAATTTATTTTAGTTATTTTAGTTTGGTTATTATTTGATTGATAAGTTTAATCCGGTTGGTTCAGTTCTATTTTGAAATTGAATAAAACTTTAATTTGTATATTTTTATCCCATTTTTATTCGGTCTAACCGAACCGATTCCTATATGGAAATAGGGGTGTCAATGGCTACGGTACGGATTGGGTGGAGACATTTTCATATCCATATCTATTAAAATTAATTTTAACCATACCCTACTCATACCCATTAAAATTTAACCTTACTTTACCCTATCCTCACCCGTTAATATTATCGGATAACGAAACGGCAGCGGATGAATAATAGATAATACTAATATAATAATTAGTTTTATTATATTTTACAAATTAAATATAAAAAACTCATTCATTTCGCACGTATGTAATTATATTTCTAATAATAAATAAAAATAAATGTGCAATTAATTCCAACTAAATTATTTTTTATAAAGGAAAAAAAAATTTCAAAAATATAAATACATATTTAGGTGAGTTGGAAGTTAAATTGAATATATATTTAGATTTTATAATTAACTTACAGGGTAATGGGTACAAAATAGTCATTACTCATATCCTTACTCATTTGGTTAACGAATTTTTTTTTTATCCATACTCATTATCCAATAAACTAACGAAAAAAAAATCTTATCCATACTTGTCTTATCGAATACGATATGGGTCTGGTAAACGGCTAAAAAAGTACCATTGACACACCTATATGAAAAGCTTTATTTTGGAAAAATAAATAGTTTGAAGGGCTCAAGCAAAAATTGCTTTTATAAATAGAAGGAATAGTAAGCAAAAGTTACATTGTATTAAAATTGTATGGAGTTGCTTTCCCACGTGGAAGGTGGAGGGAGTCCAAATAACGCGTCAACTTCCACCGAAGACACAGAACCTTCGTATATGGAACAAATTCCGACGTATAAAACTTTACAAATAATATTAGGAAAAAGACACAAAGCTCCTATATCATGCACATCACAACAGACTTACAGACAGCACTGAAGCAGTCATTAGTTGGTAGAAATTTGTAAAATTTTCATGTGGCTATATTTTTTAAAAGTCTCGTTTCCGTAAGTGTTATTTTAATTGCGTTCAAAGCTTCTATATTAGACTTGGAATCAAACCAAACCTTCTCTAATACTCTCTCTCTCTCTCTCTCTCAACCGAGCGCGACCCACCACCACCAGCGCTGCCTAATTCTCGACGAAATCACGCAAAAGAATCAACCAAAGCTTCCATCTTTAGCGCAATTTCTGGATCTCAAACTGAGACCTTTCTACTTCGATTCAATTAAGCCACCAAAACAGGTGTTAAGTGGGGTATTTTGCTTCTAAAAATGGGAATTAGAAGAGAGGAGGTGATTTCTCATCCCTTCTCGGAGGATTTCAGCTCCGACGGGTCTAGCTCACCTGAGAGAGAGTTTGATATTAGTTCGCATGATTCGGATTCGTTCTCTTCTTCCAATATGGGTTCTTCCGATTCGGGAAATTGTACAATTCATCAAGTTTCTAAGTTGGATACACTAGCTGGTCTCGCCATTAAATATGGTGTCGAGGTAATTTTTATTTCAGATTGATTTTTGTTGTGCAAATGCTGTTTACTTTAGATGACTTATGCGTAAAAATTACACAAAATTTGCAATAAATGGTTTACTCAGAATATATTCCATTTTGGTGATTCTGATAGTGAAAAGTAGGTGCTAATTAAATTGGTGAAGATGACAAATTAAAATTTGGTGAGTTGGATACTAATAACCCGTCAATTCCAAATATATTCAATTTGGTGCTTTAAATTGTGATAAGTAGGTGGCATTAAACAGAATAAAAAAACAATTATTCAAGAAATCTTAATCAACCTGAAATACATCTTATAATCTGAAATACAATGTGTTTAGGTTGTTTTGCTGCGCAATATTGGGCAAGAAGAACTGCATTTGATTTGATTAATATTTCACTGATGAATATATTGGTAAATGATTGCAGATAGCTGATATAAAAAGGATGAACAATTTAGTAAGTGATCTTCAGATGTTTGCTCACAAATCATTGCTGATTCCCATCCCTGGATGTCACACCCAGTCGCCTCTCCATAGTTCTTTGACCAATTCTAACAATAGGTAGTTTGTTTATCTTTACTTTGTTCTTTTATTATTATTAAACCTAGTAATAGTTCTTCAACCACTAGTTACCAGTAGTGTTCATTGAACTCAAAATAGAGGAAACCAGCATTTAGAAAGAAATTAAATCATGTTAGAAAGTTGAATTGAAGTAATCTATCTTTGTATCTCATATTTTGTTTGAAAGAGAAAGCTTAATTTAAGCCAAGAAACACTGTGGTTGGCTTAAATATTGTACTTTCCCGTCATTGAGGTTTAATTTAAAAACACTTTTTTGTGTTAAGCTTGGTTTAGGATCACTCCTACTGAACCTTCGAGTTACTGGTGCTTCAATATTGATCTAAAAGAACTTTTAGTTGAAATTTTCTACCTTGTAAATTCTCTTCAAAATTGTAGTGATATAGTTTGACCACCTAAAGAAAAGAAAACAAATACATGTAACAACAGTCATGGATAAGGTGAAATGTATAGTATTCTAAAAAAAGAAAGGTGAAATGTACAGTTACCATTAAAATCTTATGTATTTCAGTGCTGGAAATTTCATGTGGATCTTCCAACATTTTATATATGGTCCAATTAACATCATGTACTTTATTTTCATGAACTGAAATCTAAATGATTGATGAAATATATTTACTGCAGAAAACTGCCACCTAAAGCTTTCAGAAAGAAGCCCAATTCGAGTTCAGTATATTCCCCTAAATCTAAATCTCCACCCCATAAAACCTCTTCAGCAATGAGCACTCTGCAGAGATACTACGGCCTCTTGCCCCCGAAATCTGACCCGTTAATAGAACAGTGCACTGAAATGGCACTCTTCGGTGAAGCCACTTTCACCACCAATTCAAACAAAAGCTCAGAGATGTATTCAAGGCGGTCCAAGAAGAGCGATAATGATCCATCATACGACTTGACAACACCTGAAATGGGAGAATCTAATGGGTCTTTTTTGCGTAATACCACTAGTGAGAACTTCTTAACCCACCCGTTATTGGTTGATGGGTTTAATTTTGTGAGGAGGTCGGCTAGTGCTTCAGGTCTTAGACTGAGGTTTTAGTGAGGCTATTATGGATTATAAAGCTCTCTGGATTGGTGATTAATTAATGGCACACACATGATTGTGTTGCATTGATTATGTGTGTATTTCGGGTTTACTTGTGTTCAAGCTCCATACCCGGTTAAAGGCACAATAGTTGGGAGCTTGTCACATTACAGTTATACATTTGTTAATTGTAACTTGTAAGTCTGGAAAGGGGAAAATAGTCCCAACTTAAATTACATAAAGGTATAGAGAATTATGGACTTCTGTATTCTTTTTACAAATGAATGGTGCAGCAAAACTTCTACAGGGAATGATTTTCAAAATTTGGAACTATTTTACTGAATTCTTTTGTTTTTAACCCAGACTTTTATAATTATAATAGTGTACATTTGTTAAGACATGATTCAATACTGTTCTTTGGATGCATAAATAGAGGTTTATTTGCTATTTTGAAATAAAATTGGGATAGACAGAACAAAGATTCCATTTTACCAGTATGTTCAGCTATGTACCATATACTATTTACAAAGCCCTTTGACATGGTATTTCAAGTCCCAAAACAACCTCGTAATTTGGGGGCTTTTATTGCCTTAAAAACCCAATTAATCAACGGAAATAAAATAAATTAATGGATAGTTGGTGTGTAGTGTAGTTTGTTAGCTTTTTAATAAATTATATTGACTTGTTCTCCTAGAAATAACTTGACCACGATAGATCAATTGATTCTCTGCTTTGTTAGGGAAAGAAAAAAAGAAAAAAAAAATTCTGAATAATACTTAATCAACAATTGGTATTTGACTTGGTCCAGTTGAACAATGGATAATTTTTCTTTTTGTACTTCTGGAAGGCTCAGTCAAAAATATTACGCAAAATTAATGTGTGAAATCAGATTATTTTTTTAATTTGATTATACAGAGCATAATTATGATGTGAGAACTCATTTACTTGTGTTTTCAGTATTTTTTTATTAATTGATTAGCTTTTGTTGATTTTAGTTGCTAAAGAATTCTTTTGTGCGATGCTGGCAGTATATTCTCAATAGTAAATCGTACTGAAATAAAAATATTTGCTGGTTATTATACAATAACAATTTGTGCTGGTATAATTCAAGACACTTCTGTATAGAGTGTAAAAAACGTGCCGTGCTGTGACTAACACGCCGTGACTTTGGTCTCGCGCCGTGCCGTGCCGTGCCGTGACCAAAATATCAAGAGGTGGTCACGGCACGCGAATGGTCACGCCACGTGAGTCACGCCGTGCCTAAACGTGTCATGACCATACATGACTCGCGTGACCATTTAATCATAATTTAGATTAGTTTATTCAAGATTCACCATTAAATCAAATATCTAATGGTCCTAATTACACGTGACTCGCGTGACTACGTGTCGTGCCATGCTTTGACTAAATCTTCCACGTACTATGCCGTGCCAAAGTTTCAAAAGATGAACACGACACGCGAATGGTCACGGCACGGGCTAAATTAGGCGATTAGGCTAAATTAGGCGAAATATTAAATATCATATATGACCAATTAGGCTAAATTAACAGTTCTCTGGTCAAATATTAAATATCATATATGACCAATTAGGCTAAATTAGGCGAAATTAGGTGTATACCTATTAAATTTCTGTTATCTAGATATTTCTTCATCAAAAATAAAAAGAAATCAAATTTGAACATTTATCCATCAAAATTTCAACATATTAAATATTTGGATCTAGTAAATTTATCATTTTATTTTTATAACAAATACGTTGG
This sequence comes from Carex parvula, assembly GCA_025461045.1. NCBI lineage: Eukaryota > Viridiplantae > Streptophyta > Magnoliopsida > Poales > Cyperaceae > Carex > Carex parvula. The sequence goes on along the minus strand of JAJGRW010000656.1, from coordinate 2,256 downwards.
AAGTTTGTAATTTTATCACACAACATTATTTTTTCTCTTTTATATATACTTCTTTCATGTACTATCTTTACAAAATGAACAAAAAAAGCATTACACGCCTACAATTTTAGCATGACAGGATTGCAACAAAATGGGGGAGAAATTCACGGTGTACTCTGAGCCAACCACCGGCCGACCACCGTTGCTGTGCTCCGCCACATTATATTTTGTTGAAAATAAAGAATGAATATTGAAGAATTGATTTCAGCTATCCATCATTGATCAATTAGATTAGATTTATAAAGTAGACTAGGAATAGTTTCAATACTGTACAGCACCAATGGTACAATAAAAGAGTAATAGTTCAAACTTAAGAGTAGAACTAGGGTGCTCTCGAGTTCACCAAGTCGGACTTGGTGAACTCAAGTCCAAAACTCATCGGATCGGCTTCAAACGACGAATCCAACCGTTGAAATCCGTCTACCTTACGAGTGATGCATCTACATGCAAAAATTTTAAATTTTGAAATTAATTTTGCATAGAGTCAAGTGGTAAAAAAACGTCAAAAAATGAATGCATTAAAATTAATTTATTAACCTTCTAATTTTGACCACTTGACTCTATGCAAAATTAATTTTAAAATTTAAAATTTTTGTATGTAGACACATCACTAGTAAGGTAGAAGGGTTTCAACGGTCGGATTCGTCGTTTGAAGCCAATCCGATGAGTTTTGGACTTGAGTTCACCAAGAGCTTGGTGAACTCGAGAGCACCCTAGTTCTACTCCAAACTTAATATCTAGATATTAACAGTACCAACGATACGAATTCTTATCACGATATCACCGCCTACGGGTTTTCATCAAAAATAAAATAAAAACAAAAACCTCGAAACTATAAATAAATAAGATGCTGCGATGGATGTCAACTGTAATTAAATCTTTCTCTACTCTATGCAATCTTTCTCTACTCTATGCACACCGTTGAACATGGGAGAACTTAGAAGAGTTATTAGCGTAAATATAAATATATATATTTCCAACTCTGTATATATATATAGATAGGCTATCCTGCTTTGAGGAGTAAGGAGAGTGTTTTACTTTTCACTTATATTTTTATTTTTAAAATTTAAATAGTTGATTTGAACTTGTCAACATGATTTTCATATTGATATGTGTTTGGAAATCAAATTTTACATTTTCTGAAAAAAAATACTTTTTTTCAATTTTTTAAAATTACAGTTTTTTATTAAATAAAATAATAATAATAAATCAGAAAAGCACTAATTTTCAAAAATTTTAAAAAAATAGTAAATTTTTTAAAAAAAATGTAAAATTTGGTCTCCAAGCACACATCAATATGAAGATCATGTTGAGAAGTTCGGATCGACTGCTTGAACTTTGAAAATGGAGATATGAGCGGGAAGTAAAACACGCTCTTTACTTCCCAAAGCATCGTAGCATCACTATATATATATAGAGAGAGGTTGGCTAATATCAAAACGTTTGTTCGTAGGCCGTGGAACAATCATTTCAGTTTTTACATTTTAAAAGTTCAAGCAGTCAATCCAAACCATTCAACATTCAATCTATATTAAAATGTGTTTGGAGATCAAATTTTACATTTTTTGAAAAAATTTCACTATTTATTAAGTCAGTTTTAAAATCATTGTTTCCAATTATTCATTAATTTTTCACTATTTATTAAAATCAGCTATTTTAAAACTGGCTTAATAAATAGTAAAGAAAATCCAAAAAATGTAAAATTTGATCTCCAAGTACATTTTAATATAGAGATCACATCTAACGGTTTAGATCGACCGTTTAGACTTTGAAAATCGAAAAACCAATTGGTTGCACCATAATCCTGAACAAATATTTTGATATTAGCCAACATCTCTTTCTCTATATATATATATGAGGAGGGATCCACTTACAACAAATTTGAGTTACAACAAAGTTACAACATTCATTTTTTTCATTTTCAAAGTCCAAATCGTCGATCCAACCGTTCAACATGATCTCTACAATAAAATGTACTTGCAGATCAAATTTTACATTTTTCTGAATTTTTTTACTATTTATTAAGTATTTTACAAAAAATAGCCATACTTAGACCATTGAATTTTGTACCCATCTTAATAAATAGTAAAAAAATTCAAAAAAATATAAAATTTGATCTGCAAGTACATTTTATTTAGATGATCATGTTGAACGGTTGGATCGACGATTTGGACTTTGAAAATGAAAAAAATGAATGTTGTAACTTTGTTGTAACTC